>PVJI01006649.1:0-84477 GCA_004026765.1 Micronycteris hirsuta | reverse complement strand
GAGAATGCTTGTGGGGATTTTCAATTAGATAAAAATAGGGCTGCTGTTTTCTATACGCCAATTAACATAGTTGACATTACGCCAGATCTGCCCTGGACACAGCAGGGGATGTACGGTCTGTCCTGATTCTGTGGGGAATGAAAAATGCAGTGCTTGGCACATGATAAAAATATGTGAACCCAAAATATGTTGTAAAATACAGAAAGTCAAATTAAGAAAATTGATTTACTGAAGGGCAGTCTATGCTTTCTAGAGAACAAAGGAGGAAGGAAGACTCTCTGGACTACTGAAAAACATGAGGGACCTCGAGTTTAACTATGAATACTACATGTTAATGAATAATCATGTTTAGTTGAAGACATTTTCTTACAACTCAAATATGCATTCTTCTTACCATAAGTTTAAGAGAGGAACTGGTAGTGGCTCATACATGTTAAAAAAGTTTTACACAGAAAGTCTGCTTAGATGTCACCTAGTCCAATTCCCTACTTACGGATGAGGAAAATTGGTCCTGGGATGTTTGTTTACTGCCCAAAAGTCATCCTGATACACTGGAACATCGAAGTCATAGTAACATTTCAAATAAAAGTGCTTGAAAAATAGCTAATTCTTCATTTAAAAGTATGATTAACTAATGGTTTGGAGAAAACTGTTTTTATATGTATAACATCAAAAATCAATCTGGTGGCTTAGATTATAAGCTAAGTAGCAAGTTAAAAACATGCAATTGTTGGTATTGGATAATTATTTACTCACACAAAAAAAGCAAATTTCATGTGGTTCAGCCTAAAATATGAAAGTAAACTGAGCATTTGAATAACTTCTAATAACTCAAGTTCACAACCCCAAAGAATATTTTATAGTTTAGCATTGTGGCTCCAAATATAATAGCTCGGGTGACTGTGTGGAAAAATATTCTGGCTCCATACATACCCTGAAAACTGTGAGACCTGTGCTAGCCAGCCTCCAAGGTGGACATCAGTGGACTAACCCTAACTCTCGCCTACCAGTATTCATGCCCTTGTGCGGTCCCCTCTGTATGGCCAATAAAATGTTGAGGAAATGATGGTGCATGATTCTTCACACTAAGTCAAAAAAATATTGCAGCTTCCACTTTGTTCTCTCTTGGCTCAGTCACTCTGGCAGAAGTCAGCCACTATGTTCTGAGAACATGGAGAGGTCCACGTGGCAAAGAACTCAGGCCTCCTGCCATCTGCCTGCGTTAACTTGCCAGCCTTGTAAGCGGGCCATCTTGGAAGCAGGTCCTCAGGCACCACAGCCAAGTCGTCAGAAGTCCTGACCAATAGCTTGATTGCAGCCTCAGGAAAGACTGAGAGCCAGAGCGATCTAACTAAACTGTTCCCAAATTCCTGATCCACAGAAACTGTGTGAGATGTTGTTTTAAGCCACTAAGTTTTGTAATAATATATAACTAATACAAGGCAATATATATTGCCTAGGGCTGCTGTAACAAATTACCACAAATTTGGTGGCTTAAGAAACAAAAATTTAATCTCTCACAGTTCTGGAGGCCAGAAGTCCAACATCAGGGTGTTGGAAAAAAACAAACAAACAAAAACCAATATCAAGATGCTGGCAGGTCTGCACTCGCTCTGAAGGCTCTGGGAAGAATCCTTCCTTGCCTCTTTTAGCTTCTGGTAACTCCAAGTGTTCCTTGGCTGCATAACCTAATTCTCTGCCTCTATTTTCACATGATCTTCTCTTTTCCATTTATCCATTTTTTTTGTGTGTGTGTCTATTATAAGGGAACTTATCTTGGATTTAGAGCCTACCCAGAAAAGCAAGGATGATCTCATGTCCAGATCCTTAATTACTTTTTTCAGATCCTTAATTACACCTGCAAAGACCTGTTTTCCAAATAAGGTTGCATTCCCAGGTTCCAGAACGCGAACGTATCATTTGAATCTTACTACATGCTATGTGAGTTTATAAATAATTTAATATGTAATCTGCTTAAGTCATCTAGAAGAGTCATGAAGACAAATAATAATAATATGATTATAGTAATAAAAAAAGACCTGGTAATTGAGTGCTTTAGTGAATGGCTTTAATTACTCAGAGCTGCATGATAACTTCTTTTTTATGAGCAGGAATCAGGATTCCTGGGGTCTAGCCTCCACCAGTTGCATAGCCTTGGCAAAAAACTTCACTTCTATCACCCTTTCAGGGGGAAGGCCCTTTCCCCAGCTTCTTTCCATGCGCAAAGACATTCACTAGAGTCATGTGCCTGGCCTTCCTTTGCCTCCATACTCAACCTCCCTAGAGGAGGAAGAGGGATTTACTTGATTGATGAGTTCAGGAAAAAGAAATGGACATGGTCCACCAGGACCAGGACTATTGAGGCACCTGGAACACAAAATTTAAGCAGCCCCTCACTCTCAAGGTCAAGGGGCAGATGTGATCATGAGCCTGAGAATGAGGGTCTCCTTGAATTTTACACCCTAGGTGCCTAGTTCATAGCACCCTAGCTCTAGTCCTGTGCATAACCTTCACCTGGTTGGATCTGCAGAGACCTGTATTTGGTCTGCTCTCTGCTAAGTAGTATGAGGCCTGCATCTGTTTAGGGAGGCCTGGAGGTGTCCAATGGACCTGTGGCTAGATGGGTAAGTTGATCAAATTTGGGGACGAAATGTGACCACATATCAGAGCCGTACCTTTCCATTTAGCTTTTTACAACTAATAAAGCTGCTACTCTAATCTCCAATTATCTAACTCCTATATCTGTCTCTCAGCTGATTCCAAAGTCAGGTAGAAGAAAAGAGTGCTATTTAATGACATTCACACACATACACACACACACCCATAGACACACATATAACAGTTCTCTCATTGATTAAAAGGCAAAAAGGGCTGGATAACTGTAGGAACCTTTATAGCACTACTATGGGAAAGGAAGGGGACAGAGGGATGGTATTTTGTTTGTCTTAAAATATAGTGCACAGCTCATGTGATCTCCCTGAAAGAAACTGAAGTTGAGAGCGGTTCAGTAATCTGTTTAAGGGCACGGGTCTAACTGACAGGGCTGAATGTCATCTGAAGGTTTTCTGAGTTCTAAGCCTATATCTTTTTACTCTGTTTTTGTTTAACCAATCCACATCTCTCAATCCTAAATTCTTAGTTCTGAGATCACAGACTATAATGGTACTGTTATTTGTAAGAATGAAATGTGTAAGTAACTGTCATCACCAAGCTTCGAGCTCCTTGAGGGCAGACATTGTTTTATCCAGTTCTCAGTACAATGCCTGGAGCGCAATGAACACTCAGTAAATGTGATGATTAATCTGAAGCCATCAACAGGCCAGGAAAATTAAGAACGTACTATTTTGTGAATTGACGGTCTAAAATAGATTTATTGAGACAACTATAGCACTCTCTTTACTTCATGTAACACATTTTATAGGATTAAATACCAATATTTTAAGTTTAGTCATACCCTTAGCTCTTGCTTTTACATTTTAAACAATGGCATATGGACCTTGATTCTCCCATAAATCTTTTTGAAATGAAGATTGAGTTTATTCAAATTATTTCTGGCTTTCACTACTATTCCCAAGATCCTTGCTACAAAACAAATTATAGGATGTTTGAAGACGTTTGCCTTGTTCGGATCTGAACTGCATGGAACTTTTTCTTTTTTCTCAGAAAAATCTCATGGTACACAGGTCTATGCCAGCTTGGAATATGGTTATTTGGCCCATATGCCATTCTAAACAAATTTAGATTTATTTATTTAGGGATACAGTGATGATACCATAGAATTTTATTCTGAGTTTCACTTCTTTTGGAGTTCCACAAGGAGCAACCTCATCTAGTATGGGACATCTTAAGATGTATTACCTAGCAAGTTGTAGAGAAAAAAAGAAACCCCTTCAGGTTCACCTCTCTTCTACTGGACCAGAAGCAACAGCTATTTACTTACACTTTAGTCCAGATTGGGAAAATAAAAGGATTTTAAGCAAACTCTTGCAGCATAAGGCCAAGTGGTTGGCAACTGCTAACCAAAATGGTGGTGGAAGCCTTGATTTTAGCTGGGCTTATTGCTTGGTGATGGAGCCTTGATTTTAGCTGGGCTTATTGCCACTCAACAAGAGAAGGGGCGGGCAGGGGGGAGCTTCCTTTGCAGTTAGATAACTCTATGTGACTAATTCTAACCAATGAAATGTTAGGAGAACTGTCCTTTGGGATTTCCTGGAAGATTTGTTAGGGATCATGCAACCTTCTTTATCTCTATCTCCTTCATTTGGGCTGAAAATAAAACTTAATGGCTGAAGCTCCAGCAATGAATGATTCTGGGCTACTGGGTAGAAGTCACATGCACAGGGTGGTGGAGCAACAAGGTAAAGAAGATTGTCCTTGATGATTACAGATCTGCCTTACCAACCCTGGACTGTTTACTTTCAGACTCCATTTATATAAAACAGAAATTAATTTATGTTATATTTTAGCCACTGTTTTTGGCATCTTTCCATCTTTCTCATCTGTACCCAGTGCCAAAGACACATAAGGATCTATTAAAATTCTCAGCCCTGGATGGTATGGCTCAGTGGGTTGAGTTGCCACCTGCCAACTAAAAGGTTGCTGGTTCGATTCCTCATCAGTGCACATGCCTGGGTTCTGGGCCAGTTGGGGGCATGCGAGAGGCAACCAGTTGTATCTCTTGCACATCAATGTTTCTCTCCCTCTCTTTCTCCCTTCCTTCCTTTCTCTCTAAAAGTAAATGAGTAAAATATTTTAAAAAAATAATATAGTTTTCATATATTGTTCTCTCTTGGGGAAAGTAAAGAGAAAGAGCTAGTCTTAGCTCCATGATCATTGTCTTTTTCTATTCCTCTTCCCCCAAATATGGCTCTATTTTTATCCAACCCATAACAACCAAGGATACCTAAACAACTTCTTCAAGAAGAAGAAACTTGTCAATTAACCCTAGCTTATGAATACAGTAGCAATTTTTCAAAAATATACTTATGTTCTTCCAAGACGGACTAAATATTCTGAGTTTCCTATACAATGAAATTAGTTTAAATTATTTCACTGCATTTTACACAGTTCATTAATTTTTATGACTTTAAGGGCCCTAGAAACCTTTCCTAAACTACTGAGAAAGGTAAACTCATCAAATGTGACTTATTCTCAAACTTCAAACTGGTTTATACATTACATTTAAAAGTACTACACAGTTGTTTTCCCAGAAAGCCTAGTTTTTCTTTTTCAAATGCTCCCTCATTTTCACAATTTAATCTCTTAAATGTTTCAGTCTATTATGTATTGAGTCCTATGTTATAAGATTATAAATTCATTTCTTTTTAAATTTCTTTTTGCCCTTGAAAAGAGATTTCACATTTTCCATAGTGAATACTTATTAGTGAGGTAGATGAGAGTGGAGAATGGGAGGAGAAAAGAAAATGAAAGAGAAGTTAGACTTTAAAATACAGGAAAGCGCTTACATTTCCATTCAGCGTTTTGGCTAAGTAAATTCTTCTAAGGAATACCAAAAGATTTTTAGTCAGCAGGAACAAAAGCCTGGCAGTACCAAAAGGCAGGTTTCCTTATGATCTAATAAGGTAATTTTATCTTCATAATTAGCAAATTGATATTGCTAAGATAGCGCATGGAAAAGTATGCTCAAATGTTCCCCAAATGGAAACAATGAGGATGATTCAGGCTGTGAGCAATAGCAGCACAGGATGACATTGGGGAAATGCACACAACTGCCAAATCATATCCTCAGGCACCAGAACGTGTGCTAGTCCTCTACCCACTACCTACTCCTGTCTCTAAGATGTGTTGACACATTTACTTGTTGCGTGTTTTTCTTTAGTTTGCAGTGTGGTGTAATCCAAAAAGCACTGCATTCAAAGTCTGAAGACTTGAGCCCTAGGCTAGGTTCTAACATTTTTGGCCTTGTACATGCCATTTGACCTTGCCCAGAGTCAGTTTCCTCATCTGGAAATTGGGGTTGATAATACCTGTTCTGCTTGCTTTCTGTTGTGAAGATCAAATGATACACATGTATTAGTGCTTTGTAAATACCAAGTTACGCTTTCTCCTAACTGCTGGGTTTTCCACCTATACCTTCCAATCTACTTGTGACCATGTTTTTGAAAATTATGAGCCAGTCTAGATTTTTTCAGTGACCTCTTAAGAGCAAATCCCTTATCCTCTGAGTATCTTTCTCTAAATGACAAGTTGGACTAAATTGATAAGTCAAAATTTTATTTAACAGGAGAAAAAATTTTTTAAATAAACTTAATTGGAAGATCATCATGTAAAATAGACAAAAGCAGGTTTGCTCTAGAGATGGTTGAAGCTGAAATGAATGAGCACAACTCAGAGACCTGCCTAATTAGACCCCCTCCCCGCCCCGCCGTTGTACTCCACTTAGGCAGTCACAACAAACATCAGATCCTTCCCACTCCAACCTTCCATAATGTTGACGTTCTGATTCCAACCCTTATGTTTCTATGATTCTTCAAGTAAAACTCTCTCTACTATAAAGGGGTAAAGAAAAGCTGTAGCCTGTTAGATGGATAGATACCCTGGCATCTGAATTCTTGTTAGCTGACCAATAAATTTGCTGAAATGTAGTCAAGTTGATCTAACAAGATAAGTACCAAACTCCTTGAGATGAAATATGTCTTTAAGAAGCTATGGGAAATATCTCAGCAGTCTTCATGGAGCAGAGAACTCTGCCCCAAACTATGAAAGTAAATATCAAATGGGCAATTCTCCAAGTTGTTCTCCACGAAATATACAGCAATACTGCAGGCTCTTTGAAACTGTTTTCAGTAAGAATGACTCAGAGATGAGGAAGCCACTTACAACAAAGCAAGTAATGCAATACCATTTCTCAATGCCCCAAACAAGAGAGATTTTTAGGGAAGTTGGTTTCAGGGTACACAGATCTTATAATCACAGAAGGTCAGAGCTGGAAACAGTGTTAGAAAATAACCAATCTATTTTACAAGAGACAAATCCAAAATCCAGAAAGACTGAGTTGCTAAAGGTTAGGAATTCATTCAAACTTCATTAAGTAAACATTAGCTGAGTACTAAGTATGTGCCAGGTGATAAGGATAAGGAGACAAATAAACACGATCCCTATCCAAGTAGTGGGAGAAAACAGACAAATAAATTCACAACTGTAGATTGCTTTTTGCAGAACCAGGACTCAAATTCTGTGTCCAAGTTCTTGGCCAGTGCCATACAGCTTTTCAAATTGAAAAGCTTGAGAAATTACTAGTAGGGAACCAAGCTGCTCTAAAAATATACTAATGTCAACTAAGCCAAGGTCCTTGGGGTACAGAGGTACTTATCCACATTTCTTGAGGATGTATGAGTAATAAAGAGGTCTCTATCCTCACATGAAAGAATCATCTTACAAATATCTACTAATACTTGTAAGTATTTCTCAGAAGACTGATGAAATTGTGAAAACTAATCAAAGTACGGCCTTTGCTCCAACTTTTGAAGTCATTATCAAGGTCAAAGTCAGGAAAAATTCCATTAGCTACTAGCATACTTTTCAACCTACTTAACCAAGAAAAGGTGATTTTAATTAGCTATCTTTATGGGTTTATTATTTTTCTTTGGTATATAAAATGCTGAAGAAATATGCAAGATTTCAAAGATTCATGCCGTCATCCAGAAAGAAAAACAAAACAAAAACCAAACTAAAATGTATGGCCACACCTACAAAATTCCATTTCATCATTATTGGTAAGATTCTAACATGCGACCCTTCTAGTCAACATGGAGGTGTAGGTAAACACAGCTCGCCTCCTTGCACAACCACAGCAAAAAATTACAACTAGACTACAAAACAAATATCACCCAGAATCTCCAGAAAATTGAGCTGCATGGGAGTCTGACAACCAAGGAATTAAAGAAGTCACATTCATCCAGATGGGTAGGAGGGCCAGAGATGCAAAGATGCATAAAGAAGCACAGAGACCCAGATATGTGGAACAGGCAGTCCCACACCCACATATGGTGGATAAAAATTGGGAAGTTTACTTCAGGAGCGAGGGATCCAAACCCCACACCATACCACCCAGCCCAGGGTTCCACTGCCATGAAGAGAAGTTCCCATAACTTCTAGCTGTAGAAACCAGTGGAGGTTGGGGTGGTGGAAGAAACTGTGGGATTCTCAGGAGTCTCCTCTTATGACTTACAGACTCACTCCCCTTTGGCTTCAGCACTGAGACAGCAGCTGGAAGGGCACCAGTGGCATATGGGGAGAAATTGTATTGTCTGGCAACAGGGCAAGCGCCAGAGGAGAACTTCTTCCCAGACAAAACTCCAGAGGCCAGGCAGCAGCATTGCCCCTTTTCTATGCCCTCCCCCACACAAAGCCACAGAGCAATGACACCATCTCAGAGACTCTATCAACCTGGTCCACATGGGTTGCCCCGCCCTAGCAATTACCTAAAGCTCTGTCCTATCCAACTTACCAGCATGCTTTTCTACAATAGGACTTGCTACTAAGACAGGGAGTCAAAGCAACTCTACCTAATACACAGAAAAAAACACAGGGAGGCTGCCAAAATGAGCAGACAAAGAAATATGGCCCAAATGAAAGAACAGGATAAAACTTCAGAAAAAGAGCTAAATAAAATGGAGATAAGCAATCTATCAGACCCAGAGTTCAGAACACTGGTTATTAGGATGCTCAAGGAACTCAATGAGTACTTCAACAGCATAAAGAAAAACCCAGACAGAAATGAAGATTACACTAAGTGGAATAAAGAAAAATTTAAAGGGAACCAACAGTGGAGTGATGAAGCCAAGAATCAAATCAATGATTTGGAACATAAGGAAGAAAAAAACATTTAATCAGAACAGCAAGAAGGAAAAAGAATCCAAAAAACCAAGGATAGGCTAAGAAGCCTCTGGGACAACATTAAACATACCAACATTTGAATCACAGGGGTGCTGGAAGGAGAAGAGAAAGAACGAGAAATTGAAAACTCATTTGAAAAAATAATGAAAGAAAACTTCCCTAATTTGTTGAAGGAAGTAGACATACAAGCCCAGGAAGCACAGAGAGTTCCAAACAAGTTGGACCCAAAGAGGACCACAACAAGACACATCATAATTAAAATGCCAAAGGTTCTGGGGAGGGGGGAGGGGACTGTGGGGAGAAGGGTTTTCAGGAACTACTATAAAGGACACATAGACAAAACCAAGGGGGAAGGTAGAAGCAAGGGAGGGAGGGAGGTTTGGATGGGGTGGAAGGGAGGAGAGGGGAGAAAATGCAGACAACTGTAATTGAACAACAGTAAAGTAATTTTTAAAAAATGCCAAAGGTTAAAGATAAAGAGAGAATCTTAAAAGCAGCAAAAGAAAAGCAGATAGTTACCTGCAAAGGAGTTTCCATAAGACTGTTAGCTGATTTCTCAAAAGAAACTTTGCAGGCTAGATGTGACTAGCAAGAAGTATTCCAAGTGATGAAAAGCAAGGATTTACATCCTATATTACTCTATCCAGCAGTTATCATTTAGAATTGAAGGGCAGATAAAGGGCTTCCCAGACAAGTAAAGATAAGTGAATTCATCGTCACAAGCCATTATTATATGAAATGTTAAAAGGACTTATTTAAGAAAAAGAAGATCAAAGCTATGAACATTAAAATGGCAATAAATTCACAACTATCAACAATTGAATCTAAAAAACAAACTAAGGAGACAGAGCAGAAACAGAATCATAGCTATGGAGATCATCTGGAGGGTTATCAGTTGGGAGAGAGAAAAGGGAGAATGGGGGGAAAGCCGCCGGGATTAAAAAGTACAAATTGATAGGCATAGAATAGACAAGGAGATGTTAAGAATAGTATAGGAAATGGAGTAGCCAAGGAACTTACATGTATGACCCATGGACATGAACTAAGAGGGGATTGCTCGAGGGAATGGGGGGTACCAGGTGGAAGGAGGCAATGGGGGGAAAAGTGGGACAACTATAATAGCGTAATCAGTAAAATATATTTTTTAATTCTAACATGAATTCTTTCTTATCAATTCCTGCCTTTCTGTGACTTTTCTAAAGTGATTTAAAATGTATGGTTTTATACTACAGTTAAGTAGAAAACAGCACATACACCTCACAAGAAAAGTTTAGAGAACAACTTTAGTATCCCTACATTTATTTGACAAAGTCTAAAATCAGTAGATCTGAGGTCAGGCTACTTTACAAGGAATCCATAATTTATCCATTCATTTATCCACTAAGCATTTATTGAGTGTCTTCTACATGAATACTATGATACCATGTGCTAAATCAAATATTTCTCAAAGTGTAGTTTGAGGACCCACCTGCATCAGAACCATCTGGAGTATTTGCTAAAAATATATGTTCCTGTATCTCACTAGTATAGATCTTCTATATTGGTTTTAATTTCCTGTTCCAAGCAACAGAAACCAACCTGGGCTACCTTAGACAAAAAAGGAACTGACCGAAAGGATATCGAGGATTTACAGAATTGATGAGAGATTGGAACAAAGAAAGCTTTAGAGGAAGCACAAAAGCCATCATAGTACAGGAATGACATTATATCTATCCCCCGTTCTAACCTGGTCATTGTATCTCTGCTTTAGATGGAAAGTTCTGAAAAATAGCCTCCAAATGATGGGGCCTAAGTCCCCAGTCAGGTGACTCTCCCGAACACTGGACACAAAGGTAGATTCTTCTAAAGAGAAAGTAGGATGAAAATGGGAAGTAGAGAGAAGTGCTGGTTAGTACAAACTGACAAATGCCTGGTTATCTATCAGATCAGAATCTCTGAGGGCTGGGCTGGAGATTTTCTACATTTTTTAAACAAACTTCTCAGATAATTATGAAGTATTCTAAATTCTAAGAAGTACCAATGTAAAAGATATAATCTATACCCTAGAAAAAATTTAAATCAAAATGAAAAGCAGATATATTACTCATGAAACTGAAGAACGAGTCCAAGTCCCTGATCAGCTGTTATCTCTCTGCAGATGTTGCCCCCCATTTCTATCTTTTATCCTCACCAGTCATTCATTCATTGAAAAATAAGTATCTTTATGAAAAGGGATATTATGCTTTTAGCCAATCACAACACAATATAAGTGTACACTCATTTTTATGGGACAGATGTACAGATGCATAGAAGCAAGCTGAGAAGACTGTACACCAAGATGTAAATAATGAAAAAGAGCTCTGACAGGTGTGTCTCTGTACGCTGGGCATTGTCCTGTGAAGCAAAAGTTTCCTGGATTGATTCCCGGTCAGGACACAAGCCTGGGTTTGGGGTTCAGCTCTTGGTTGGGGTGTGTATGAGAGGCAAGTGATAGATGTTTCTCTCCTTCCTTTTCTCCCTTCCTTCCTTCCTCTCTCTCTAAAAAATAAATAAAATCTTTTTGAAAATAATGAAAAAGAAAAAATAATTTCAAGAAACATAAACACATGCATTACAGTTAAATAGAATAATTGTGCTATAAAAGTAAAATAACATAAAAGCAAAATTCTTAATTGCAAACTCTTATTTTCTGTTTTTCTAATTTCTGGAATGAAAAAAATACCCCAATCCAACTCATTGATAGTATAATTAACCACTGTTAGTGACCATGTTTAGACTTTTTCATGTCTCATAGTTTCCAACTTTCTAAAAATTTATGGAAATTTTTA
Source organism: Micronycteris hirsuta (assembly GCA_004026765.1). Classification (NCBI taxonomy): domain Eukaryota; kingdom Metazoa; phylum Chordata; class Mammalia; order Chiroptera; family Phyllostomidae; genus Micronycteris; species Micronycteris hirsuta. The sequence goes on along the minus strand of PVJI01006649.1, from coordinate 72,811 downwards.
AATTAATATCACTTACTGAGTTCAAATGAAGAAAAATGGTCACCAGCAAGATCCTATATTGCAGTTAATGAAGTAATGTGTGTTTTTTTTTTAAGATTTTATTTTTTTATTTATTTTTAGAGAGAGGAGAAAGGAGGGAGACAGAGAGGGAGAGAAACAGCAACGTATGGTTGCTCCTCACATGGCCCTCACTGGGGAACTGGCCTACAACCCAGGTATGTGCCCTGACTGGGAATCGAACTGGGACCCTTTGGTTCCCAGCCCGCGCTCAATCCACTGAGCTACACCAGCCAGGGCTGAAGTAATGGTTTTTTTTTACCGTTATTCATTCCAACCAACATGTGAGTAACTTCCATATGTATAGTTTTATTTCAGTCACTATGTTATAGGAAAAAAATGTAGAAGGGTACTGGCTAAATTTTAAAAAAGATAATTTTAATAGGAAACAACTAAAGAATCATATGAAAGCAACTTATAAACAAGTACATGACAGTATAATCTAGAATCCAGATAGTGTCTTATGCCTGTAGCTTGATGGTCTTAAAGCATGTTCATCTCACACTAACTATAAGCATAAAGGATGAGAGCAAAATAAACTATCAGCATTTTTCTTTGTTATTATTGTTGCCTTGATACGAGATAGGCATAGACATAAAATAGAAAACTCATAGGCAGTTCTGATAATAGAGCGTCAACCACTATGTGGTAGCTGTGGCCCTGGGCAACCAAGAACAGCTTCGTTCTTTTTACCAGAAAAATATCTACCAGTCACCCCCAATTGCCACGTCTCTAGCTGATCATAGGACTCAGAGACAAAACCAAGATCAGTGAGCCAACAGAGCAGTTAGTACCTGTGTTCAGGAGTTAGAATGGTAGCTGACTTCTAGTAGGCGCTCAGTAAATGTTCCTCATTGGATAGTCATTTATTCGGAAGGAACTGCTGCTGTTGTTACATTGATCTATCCAACAATTCTCCCATCCTTTCCTCATTTTCACACTCCTCTGGGTCCCTGCCACATACAACACAAGGAGAGAATAAGAACTATCCACAGTGTCATGTTGAAATGAAAAGTTAAAGGTATATCTGGATGCCAAATACTTAAAAATATAAAGGTATCAAAACACACTGCAAAACATAACCTAAAGTGTGAATTTTGCTAGAGAGGCTGACGGAAAAGAAAGAAAGAGAGAGAGAGAGAGAGAGAAGGAAGGAAGGAAGGAAGAAAGGAGAAAGAAAAAAGTAATCTGGATTCAAGCAAAAAGGGATGTTTGTGCTGCTTTATGTATAATAATATTTCAAGCTTTGTCTATATGCTGCATAGAGAAATTTGCTAAGAGCATATTAAAATGAAGCTAGCTGGTCAAGTCTTGTAGGTGTAGACCATTATTATAGCAGTAATAGTTAATAATTATTATAATAAACATTTTTGTGATGCTGCACATTACCAAAGTGCTTCACAGTATTCTTGGCTCTTATTGTGCTGATACTAGATCAGTTAAAGCCAAAAATGATATCATTTTTATTCAGTAATGAAAATGAAGTGTGGCTGTTTTGTGGAACCAACAGAAAAAAATATAAACTAAAAGTTGAAATATTTAATGTAAATTTCAGCTAAAATACTCAATGTATAACTTAATTAGAGCCTAATGAAGCTCCACACATTAAAAAATCGAATTATTAAAACAATGTCCTTTTATTTTCAATCTTGCTTATAATTACAGAACATAACAGATATTGATAGTCTATATCAGTGTTCCTATAAGTTTTCTGATGATACAAATTACAAGAAATGTTATTAAAAATATAATCTCTTTGTTCCCAAGCCTTGGACTTTTTGACTCATCAGGCCTGGGATGAGACCAGGAATATTGTAATTTTAACCAATGACATGAGGAATTCTTGTCAGGAAATCCAGGAAACAGTCGTTTCTGTGAATAGTATCAAACCCTTATACCCCATGGGAACTTGGAACATACAGACGCTACCTGTATAACCAATCTGTCAGGCACTGGGCTCAAGCCTTCCCACTCCTCTTTTGGTCTTTACAACGATCCACGAGATAGAGAGAGAGTGTTACCATTCAAGGAATCAAACTCTGAAAGGTGGAATAACAAGCCCAATCCCACAAAAGCAGGTCTACCTGTCTCCAAAGGCCACGCCAATCAGTCTCAATTTTCTTCTACACATCGCCAAATCCTGCATGTCAGAAAAGAACAGAAAGAGAGAGAGGAGGGAAAGAAGGAAAACGAATTTTAGTAAGTGCACTTCGGCTTTTCAAGCAATTATTGGTATTCATACATAGTACGTTAAAAGGTGAAATCTATCTTTACATTTTTTCAGTGGAAATGTAAAATTGTTGCCCTGGTCAGGTAGCTCAGTTGGTTAGGGTGACATCCCAATAAGTTCAGGTTGTGGGTTTGATACCCAGTCAGGGCACATACAAGAACCAACCAATAAAAGCAGAAGTAAGTGGAACAACAAATCGATGTCTCTCTCAAAAAAAAAAATAAATAGAAATAGGAATAAATGTAAAATTGGTAATAAGAAAAGGATCAGGTAGGAGTCCCAGGGGGAGACCGAAGGGGATAGATAGTCATAAAATAGATGGTAGATTATAGTGGATTTCCGTATTAGTGTTGTGGTAGATGTTATTTTGTTAGGAAATGTAGAGACCCTTTTGGTTGAGGAAGTGGGAGAAAGAGTGAATAAATCACGATGCTTGAAGAGATCTAGTGTATTATTGCTCTGAAGTTGACAATTTAAACTATAGGGAGAGCATTCTGTTCTGGTGGGTGCAGCTCTTAATTTTGACTGAAAGAACTAAGACAAAAGAAATGCACAGTCTGTACCGCCAACATTTGTTCTGCCTTAATGATTTGGAGAAGGGAGATTCTTCAAAGTCTCTTGATAAGCAAGCCTAGTTGTAAGAATCAGGTTGTATTGTACAAATGCAAGAAATAATTGACCTCGGTTGAACTTTTTCAGAGAATACAAGCTGAGTTGAACTAGTTTTTGTGCAGAACACAAGCTCTAGTGTTACTTTGAACGATCCAGCAAACAAAACCCTCAGTCCTTGGATGCAGAAATGGGAAAGATAGGCTATGACAGGAAAGGGTGGGATATGAGGTCTGTCCGGAAAAAGTCCAGCCTTGTTAATATAATGAGAACAGTTTGCGTGATATCTATGTAACTTGGCAGCCAAGGAGAGTGGATTGGAATGTGCATGTGTGAATAATGATGACTTCACTGTACTAGTCAGCGAGGGCAGTAGACACTGTTGAGTGAGCATGTGCACTGTGTGGCCATCACGTTCAAAATGACTGAGGGAGTAGAGCAACGATCTGCATCAAATTTTGCATTAAGCTTGAACATTCCTCCATGGTAACTATTCAGATGATTCAGAAGGCCACAGCAATGGGCAACTGGTGACTGGCAGCTTTATCATGACAGCGCACCTGCTCATGCATCTCATCTCATGCAGAGTTTTTTTTGCAAAACATCAAATCACCCAGGTGACTCAGCCCCCCTACAGCCCAGATTTGTCACCCTGGAACTTGCTTTTCTCAAAACAAAAAATCACCTTTGAAAGGGGAGAGATTTCAGACAGTTGATGAGATTCAGGAAAATAAGACAGGGCAGCTGATGGCAATTGGGAGAACTGTTTGAGGTCCCAAGGTGCCTACTTTGAAGGGGGCTGAGGCATCATTGTCCTTCGTACAAAATATCTTGTATCTTCTTCAATAAATGTCTCTATTTTTCATATTATATGACTGGATAGCTTCTGAACAGACTTCATACTTCAGCAAGTTGTTGTGGAAAGTTATGCCCCTTCACTTTCAATATGTGATTGGTCTGAATGTAAACAATGGTGATTATCTTTCAGTTTGTTATAAGATGTGGTTGCTTCCTTGGCTTTCAAAATATCCTACTTCTTTGGTTTCTTTGTATCAATGTGTCATAATATTTTTGCTTTACAGTTAGGAGAGGTGGTCTCGGAAATAGACTAGTGTGGGAGTGGAGGTGGGGGTGGGATTTATAGCTTAGGAGAGACCACATTTTGGAAATAAACTTAGCTCTGGGGAGCTTCCCAAGAGGCAATAGAACTGGTAAGAGTACAGTTAAAGGAATGAGTTTGTACAACGAGAAGGCCATTGTACAGGAGTCTGATAGGCTGAAAGGACCAGGCTATAAAGCAGCAAAAAAAACCCATGTTAATTCCAAGCCTTCTTATGTAGATATAATAGGCTAGACATTAATCTAAGAACTTTGTGTTAGAAAAGCAAAATAATACCGCAGGGGAGATATTTAAACATGAGGGGAAATAGGGTGGTTTTCACTGTCAAAACACAATTTGCATATAAGAAAGCATCCTACTGATTAGAGATTGTTTTTTGTATATTGAATTTTTTTCATTTACACTTAATATTTTAACTGAAAACAGGTGTGAAGACCTGAATTTTTAAGGTTAAGAATGTTGGAGAAAAGGCCCGGCTCTCAAAGACTGAGAACTCTGTTAGGGAAAGTGGTGTGGTTCCTCTCGGTGTTCGCTGCCTTGATGCCCAAATCAGAGGATAAACTCATTGTTCTCTGAGATCCTCCCAGTTCTAAAAGCTATAAATCCATGAACCAGAATCTGAAGGGGAAGGAAAATAAAACATTTTCTCTTTGGCATGTCTCTATCTAAGAAACATGTTCCAACTGAATTGTGCTCTATCTTCATGCCATGCCACAGTCTATCCACATACCAAGTGGAAAATGTAGTTGGAAAATTTTTTTTTGGCCAAATAGAACTCTGTTCTGGAAAATTACTTCCTGCATCAGTCACAGCCATTCAGATATGTCTTAGAATGTAGTATAGGTATCCAAGGAATCCCCACCAAGCTCCGCTGAGGTCCTGAATCGACTCTTAGGAAAAACTGCAAGTGATTACAAAGGCATCTGGGACTGGCACAGGTGTGTGCCCCTTTTCCTTGTAGATCTGTAACCTAGCCAACCAGTTGGTTGTGCTATGAGAGGAAGAATGGAAGCATCTTCTAATAGCCAAGCAAGCTGGCCTTTTAGACATCTCCATCTAACTACCTCATAGGTCTATCCTCCATAATGTCACCAGATGAAAACCAATTCCTCAAAACATGTTCTGCCTTCAGTCTTGCCTATCTCAGTAAATGGTACCACCATATGCACAGGAGCTCAAGTCCAAACATAGGACTCATTCTAGGTTCTGCTTTATCTCACTCTCAAAATCCAATTTATCAACACATTTTGGAAACTCTGAAAAAATTCTTCTGAAATGAATCCTGAATTTCACCATCATTACTCTTACCATCCTACTCCAGAGCTGTCATCATTGCTCATCTGGACACTATAAAAGCCTCCTTACTGTTCTCACTCTTACTCTTTTATACTCTGTCCTCTATCCGAAAGGTAGGACCATCCTTTAAAAACACAAATCGGTGCATATCTCTTCCTTCTTATTTCAACCCCATCTATGGCCTCCCCCTGTAATTAGAGCACATCCAATAGTCTTACCATACCTTATAAAATCCTCCATGATCTGGCCTCTGCCTACCTCTACAGTCTCAACCCCTACCTCTCAGCCTTTTGTTCAATTCACCCCAAACACATTGTTCTTTTCTTCTGTTCTATGAACCTGTATGCCATGATCCTCTGTACTCAACGCGTTTGGGTTACCGTTCCCTCTGCCTGATGTGATTTTATTCAAGCCTTCTTACTGCTATCCCCCCAGTAATTAGCTCAGTTATTAGGTCCTCAGAGAAGCCTTCCCACCTCTCCTCTCCCTATTCGTTAAATTTATTTTGGAATTTGATTTTTTTAAATTATGTGCATCTATCACTTTGATTTTTTTAAATTAAGGTAAAATAAATGTACATGAATAAATGGAATAGCCTAGTTACTATTAATCACTGTTTTCTTCATTGCAAGTGTCGTTTTCTCAAATTAATTTTTATTTACACATTTATTCATTTATTGCATGTTTCCCACTACAATACAAGATCCAGGAGAGGGGAACTTTGTTTCACTGACCTCACGCCTGCCATGGCAACCAGTAGATCCCAGCACATGCAAGGCATTATGTACACATGACTATCAATAAATATTTGTTAATGAGTAGATTTCACTTGCCTAAGAGAGTAGTTTCTTTTTGGCTGAGAATGGTTGCATGCATTCATTTGGAAAGAGTATTTTAATGAAATATTTTGTTCAAGTTGGGTCCTGTTTGCATATTAAGATACTGTTGCTAATACCTGCACACATGGAATGGTTCTTTAATACAACTGAGAAATTGTCAACGTATAGAACTAATGACAAACTTGGCAAATACTATCTATATTCATTTCAGCTTGCCAATGATGAGGTTCACATTGAAGTGAAAATTGAAAAGCAAACAGTGTTGATTTGGTTCTGACAGCTAATATCTGAGTTCTGCTGTGTAAGCAGTGGTGAATTGTGTGGAACTGATGATGCTGGAGGTGAATCCAGAAAGCCAGAATGCTCTAGGCTGGGTTGCAGCACAGTGAAAATGGAAGAATAAGAGGTAAGAATAGTTGCCTAGAGACTCCAAGTAGGATACAAATTTATAAGGAAATGGTTAGGGTAAGTGGTTTAGAATTAAGGCTTTGAAAAATAAGAGCTCTCATTGATTAAGTGCCTACCATGTGCCAGGCCACTGTCTATAGTACTTATAGAAAGAACTTACATAGGCATTGTTTCCCAATTTAACAAATGAGTAAGCTGAAGGTCAGGGGGCTAAACGATTTTCCAATGCCACACAGCTATGTAAAAAGTAGAGCAATGACTTAAACTAGATTTTTCAAATCCCAAAGCTGACATGCTTTCCACTGCACCACACGGTCTTCCTTGTGATGGTCCACTCCATTTATTTCTGTGATTCCTGGCACCAAGTTTAGGGCCCGGCATAGCTTCCTAATGGAATTATGCCTAGGTGGACAATAAACGCTTCTGTTGCCAGTGGAGGGGCTACCTACATGGTGTCCAAGCCCAGCTGGGTCTAAGGTTTGCTGACTAAGCAGGTTTCAAGTCTGGTGTTCACTGAACCTCCTCTTTCACACTTTCTTTTTGAGCATTCCCCTGCAGCTCTGTCTGTCTCTGTCCTCTGGGGAAAGCATCTGCCAGGTGCTAATAAGAAAGTTACTCTGGCCGTAGCATGAGGGGACGAGGCGCTCAGCAACACCACTGCTGAGAGCCTGGGCAAGCTTAGGCAATGTATTCTGAAGAGCTGAAGTGTGCAGCCCACAGAAAAAAGTGGGTAAAATGCAAAACTGAAGAGGAGGATAAGTGTAAGAGGAAAATCTTCCTGACAGAGATGAATTACTTATAGGACTAACTCCCCAAGGGAAGAGATGTGACTCCGTTCCCTAACGCCCACACAGAAAACATGCCATAGAGGACAAGCTTTCCACCTCTGAGTTTTATGAAGATAAATGAAGCACTTTTGAATGCAGGAAGAAATAAAAATGGAGAGATGGAGCTGACTAAGGCACTGCAAAGATGAAGAGGAATGGAGGTCCATGGTCCTCATGCTGAGTGAGGCAAAACTTTTCTTCCAGCTGGGAGATGTGGAGCTGAGCAGTTCAGAGTTTTGAATTCTGAGTTCAGGCTCTGTCACTTGCCAATAGTATGAACCTGAGCAAATTATTTAGCCTTTCTAAGCTACAAAATAAGAATGATTCTCTATTTGATTGGTTATTTTTCACTATAAAATAGGGATAACATGATTGCAAAGTGTTCTTGTGAGGACTGAATGAGATAACTCATGTAAAAACAGTGCCCACCCTATAGTGAGCATTCAGTTAATGGCAGTAACTATTGGGTCATAGCTTTGTGTGGAGAGGGAATATAGTGGGGTCATTACTATCTAGGTCAGGTTATGGGGATAATTTTTCCCTTTAAACTTAACAATGGCGCCTCCTTGATTTCATTATTTGCTGTATTGATAGCGCACACTGACCTTTGCTACTGATTTGGGCTTTCAGCTCACAGGAAAGATGAGCCCAAATGTGACAGATACCACCTCCACTCTTAGGAAAACTTGCCAAAGAGCAGCTTAACTCATGTTGGTATTCCGTATCATTCTGAGGATAAAGCCATCTCCCCATGGAAGGGTGTCATGCACAGAAGTAATACTAATGACGCTGTACATTATTCAATCTTTTCCAGTTTATAAAGTACTGGGAAGAGCTACTATTCATTTTATGGGTGAGGAAACAAAGGTAATGCAACTTGATGAAAGTGACGGAGGTAACTGGTTGGTGGAGCCAGGATCCACACCCAGCTCCCCCAACCCTTTTATTAAGTGTTGGAGGGGATGTGAACAGGTAGCAGATTAAACATCTAGTTGCTTCCAATCATAAAAACATGGAATTTTAGAACAGGATGGAGCTTTCATATTACCCAGTGCTGTGGGTTTTGATTCTTCCCAATCCAGTAGGAGGTGGGAAGAGCCGAGAAGAAGGCTGGGATTTTAGGCAGCTCATCTTTTATCAATTAAATTTATAGCATTATGGTGTGCTTTAAATAAATGTTTAAAACATTAAGGCCTTTCTTACAAAAGAAGAGGAACATTTGGAAACATCTGATCCAGTTCAACTATTTTATTTCTCCAAGGATATTGAGGCCCAGTCTAGTTAAGAAACTTGTCAAAATCTCGTAATTAGTTAGAGACAGAGCATGCGGACCTAGTTACCTGCATATTTGATAAGCATGCCATCAATGTTTCCAAATATTTTCTCATTCTCCAAATATTTTCTTCTGATTACCTCAGGCAAGTCAACTTACTTGTGACAATCAAATCATTGAGGAGAAATTACCCCTGGGGATAGTCTCTCCTAGTGACTCACTAAGTGACCTTGGATCAGTCTGTTGGTCTCTCAACCCTCAGCTTTTCCACAGGTAAAATGGTCCAGTAATTCCTGTGCAGGCAGCTCTGGAAAAGAGAACATGTGGAGGTTCACAGGGTTCTTCCAGGGAAGGAGACTCAGCAAGTTCAGCATCTGATTATTTACGAATGCCTACCAAGTGTGCCAATGCTTCTAAGCTGAGCTCTGCAGCTAATCCACCTCGCTTATTTGTCGTGCCTCATTTAAGAGGGCAATGTACTTTACTTTTGTAACCATATCGAGTACTACCTGTTTATGAAATGGCCTCAAAAACTTCTCATCACATTGGTTTTCTGATAAAATTTTGTGATTTCTTACTACCTGTTTGTGGAAAGTAAATCTTCTAGGGCTAAACACTCTTCAGTCTAGATAAGTTATCAGAAAATTCTAGCAAGCCTGGGGAGCTAGAGCCAGATAAGGTCAAAGGACTTGTGTGCAAGTTACAGAGTTGGAACCCTCCCACCTAACTGGCAGTTTCTCTTCCTCAACAAGCGATACTAAGAAATAACTTTCTTGACCTTAAGGTTGATCTTGAAAGCAGACTAATTTGCTTGTGACTTTAGCCAAGTTTTTAATCTCTCTGAGCTATTTTCTCGCTTTAAAAGGTAGATATTTGCCTTCCCCTTCTACCTTATAGGGCTGTCCAGGATCAAAAAAGAGAATATGTTGGGGGGGGTGGCATGTTTTTAAACTGCGAAGTGTATGCTAAACATATAACATATTACAATTATTTATAATGTGCATTTTAACTAAACCTTCTCAACTTGTTCAAAATACCCGCTTGGAATGATCAACTACTCAGGTTGAAGAAAGATGTTTCAATTTATGCTGATCTCTATGAAGAAGTCAAGTGACAATTGAGCAAGGCAAAGTTAAAACTAGGGTGTTACCTCCTGAAGTGACATTATCACAAAACAAGAAGTATTCTTACATTTTCGATTAAGACCATTTTAAATTTTAAAAAAGAAATTAAATAGACCTTTACCCAAAATTGTATTCTGAGTACTTCACATTTCTAACTTCATCTCTTAGAGAACAGAATTTCGATGCTTGCCCACGTTGATGCTTCTAAAAATCTGGACCTCGTTTCCATTATGCAGACAAATCAGCCACAGAAGCCAACCAGTGTTTTAAGACTGCGATGTTTACTAATGGATGTCTGGCTAGAAACAGTGTTGGCAGAATTCAGGCAGAGGCATTTACTCCCACTAATGATGTGGAACAGCGCTGCATAATCATGCCCACTTGTATTAAGTCTACCCAAGACTGTCATGATTTGCATTGGAACCAGAAACAAGCACCTGCAAAAGTCCTTGGATTTTCCTGGAAGATACATTACATCAGAACTGGTTCAGACCCTCCCAAAGTCATTGCCACAGCTATTTATTTCACTTAGGCCTTCTTTACAAAAATGACTTCAGAGTACAGTGGATATCAGACTCTTGCAGAATATCTAGAGACATTAATATAGTCTAGTCTATATATGGACCATCCCAAGTCAGGAAAGATCTATCAGACTTTTCCTTAGAAACCACATCAAGTACTTGTCTTGTACATATACTAACAGATCCCTAAGGTAGATGGACACACAATCTATCCTCCCCACCCCCTGCCTCAGGAAACCATGCATTATCATTTTCATCCCTAGCTGTACCTGGAACTGGAAGCATCAAAAGTTATTCTTTAATAAGGAAGAAGGACAGTGACATTCATTTTGACTGTCTGAACATTGTTACTGTATCACTTTTCTGTGGCAGAGTAATTTCTGTCTATTAAAAGAGACAGATTCCAAACTTAGATATGTGGGAAGTCATTTGATACATAATAGAATCTGAGTCATGCACATAGCCCTAAACTTATAATTAATAAGGAGCTAGGCAAGGAGAATGAATAACAGCAAATCTTTAAAATGGAAGAATAAAGGAATAGCTGTTGCCACATATTAGTTTTACTCAGTTTTTAAGATGTCAAGGTACTGTCATCAGATTGCTCTCCCTGTTGCTTAGTTCCTAGACCTCCAAGCAGTCTTCATTACATTTTCTGGAATTTGATGGTACTTCAAACATTTTTAAAGTAAACCATGAAATGAAGATACTAAAGAAGCATTAATTTTTGCAGATTCCTGTTAAATAATACTTTTACCCCATATGAATAATTTAACCACAACATTTGTCAAAAATATCCCAAAGATCTACTTTAGAAATATCCAGTATTACCTGAAACCAGATCTGGTTATTTCAAATGGATTGGAACTGGGCTCTGGGGTAAGAAAAGCTCTTATGTCTCTCCTTTTCTTCCTCCATTTCTCCCTTCCTCCCTTCTGTCATTTCTTTCTTCTATTCACCCTTCCTTTTTCCTACTTCTATGGCCTTATGGTCTCTTTATGGCTAGGGCAACATTTCAGTGGAAGGGGTACTTCAGGAAACTGTGCTAACATGCTATGTGGTATCATTCAGACAAAGATGTACCATATTTTTTGGACTATAAGATGCACCTCTCCCCACCCCCAAATTTGGGAGGGAAATGGGGGTGCGTCTTATAGTCTGAATGTAGCTTACCTGAGTTCTGTTTACATTTACATTGGTGAAATATGATGTTATTTATATTATTAAATATTTTACCACATTTTTTGCTTGAATTTTTTTTTTCCTATTTTCATCCTCTAAAACCTAGGTATGTCTTATGGTCCAGTGCGTCTTACAGTCCAAAAAATACGGTATTCGCGAGGCGCGAGGCTGCAGTCGCTATGGCCCCCATACACCCTCTGTCAAGATGTTTGTGCCTCGCTGTTAAAGCAGCTGTAGTCAAAGACTATCCCTTTACTTTTTCACATTGTCAAAGTTAATATGTACCCTTTACTTTTCAACGCTGTCCATGTTAACGTGCACCTTTTAATTTTTAACATTTAAAAAGTTAATATAAACTCCATTAATGCTTCTCAGCTGATCAAACACAGGAATGACCACTATGAACTAGTTGTGTCCAAAGTATTTCCAGAAGGTAGCCCAGTAAACTTTTTTTGGTGATGATATTGTCAACGGTCATGATGATATCTACCCTTATGCACAGCATTTTTTTTTTATACAAAGTACTATCACCCTTAAAGTCTCATTTGAGATTCTGCTTGGACCACTGCCCACCCATCCAGGCCTCTTCCCTCTTTGCCGACCCCTGCCTCTCCTCTGTGCTGCTGCTCCCCTCGCCCTGAAGCTTCATGCTTGCCTGTGCAACAACTCCCTCCTTTGTTCTTCCAAGTGTAGTTAACTCAGGCTGTTATGTGTTATCCTAGGGCTGCCGTAACAAAGTATCGCAAACAGAGTGGCTCAAACACCAAAAAAATTGTCTGAAAGTTCTGGAAGCCAGAAGTCTGAAATCAAGAACAGGGTTGTTCTTTCCGAGAGATACGGGGGAAGAATCTGTTCCAAGGTTTTCCCTTTGACTTGTAGATCTCAGTATGCATTCCCTGTCCCCTAACATTGTCTTCCCTTTATGCATATCTCTGCGTGCAAATTGCCCCTCTTACGAGGACACAAATCGTATTGGATTAGGGCCCACCCTCATGGTCTCATTTTAACTTGATTACTTCTGTAAAGACCCTATCTTCAAATAAAGTGACATTCTAAGATATTAGATGTTAGACCTGAAGTTCTGAAGAGGACACAAGGCTAACCCTCCCCTGAGTTAGAGAGAGTACTGCTGCCTGACAGGCCCGAAGCCAGAACATCAGCTCTCCCCAGCTTCCAGCTTTAAGACTCTGACAGGAGCGTTGGCAGCAGAATGTACACACACACGCACCCACACACAACACACTGTTGGTTCTGTTTCTCTGGAGAACCCTGACTGATACCCTTCCCAAGACCAGGTCCCATCTAAAAAAGAAAAACCACAAACAACATAAGTCCGCCTTTGGGATTGCAACCTATCTGCCACAGAGCCAGCTCTTTATCTTACTAAACACCCAATGCACCTAATCTAAAGCCTTTACATCTGGGTTATTCACCCACTTTTCAGTCATCTTTATGACTGAAAATGCTCCCCGCTTTGTCTGCCCAAGAATTAAGCAAGAGCCTGCCCCCAAACACGAAATTCAGCTGCCAGTCTTTGGGTAATCATGACGGAGACACTGTGAGGCCCGAGCCGGAGCTCTGTGCTGTGCACATGAAACTTCCCACGTGTCCTGTGCACACATTTCACATCATCGAGGACTTTCTCAAGTGCTCCTCAGCTGACTCCATCTAGGGCTTTTCGTGCATCTAGACCAGTGACTTTCCACCTTTTTCATTGCATAACATAAACTAGTTATTAAAATTCTGCGGCACACCAAGAGATGTATTTTTTGCCAATCTGACACACACACAAAAACCAGGCATATTTTGATTCATTTACAGTGGATGGCTATTGTTGCATTGGCTATTGTTATTTTTTAGTTGACAAACTAAGGGAAATGAGGTCACTGCCACTGACTAAATAGTCAGGTATTGTATGTTTTAAAAATTCTTGTAGCGCACTGGTTGAAAATTGCTGAACTAGACAATTCCCTTATCAACTGTCTTTTATAGCTTAATATTGTATATGTGTGGCTCTGTAAAGAATCAGCCTTGTCTAATTAGGACTCGGCACAAAACCCTCCAAAGTTTAAACAGATTAGCACTGAACCAAACCAGACTTTTGAAGAAGCATCTCCAGGCTGGAAGGGGACAGACAACATTCCCTGACTCCCCTTGACTTTCCCCCGCTTGACTTTCACCTTTACTGTGGGTTTCTGTTTTCCAGATTCTCACACTCTCCACATCACCTGTTTGTGCCTCACCCAAGGCCATGTGGTTCTCCTTTAAAAATTTCATTGTGGACACAAATGTTTTCCCTTGGCATAACGGAGACAGGCTGGTATTTTTAAGACAGCTTTACTAAACATGAGGGAAAACAGAAAAGAAATAATTACAGAAAACATACATGGTATAAAAATAGCCAGCTTTCCAACTGCAGGTTTCTGTTTCTAAAAATTCCGTTGGAAGTAGGAGAGCTTCCCTGGGCCTCGGTCTCATTCACCCGTACTCAACCACATCCCTTAATTTCGCTGTGTCCTGTCGGAGCTGATTCTCTCCCACCCCCAAGGCCTCCTTTGCTCCTGGACCCTGTACTATTGAGCTGCTACCTTGATTTTTTTGAACCCATACCTCAAAGAAAAAAATACCAATTAACTTACTTTTAAAACTATCATTCTCCCAACAAAAATATCCCAGACTCCCAAACACCTGCCAAAATACCTGCTTACAAGAGATTTTCAAGTTTGGGTATTGAAGATTCACAGGGTTTTAAACATGAGCTCTTCTCAACACTTATGTTAAACTAGCATAAACCAAAGTATATTGTAGGAGTCTCTGGGATAATGAATATTCTTTACAATGGCAGGTTGGTTCTGTGGTCAAGTAAATTTAAAGAATATTGGGTTCAACTAAGTTTCACAGTTTTCTCCACTGTATTTCTTAAATCTTTTCATGCTGTTAATGTTTATTGAGCACCTATTATGTGCCAGGAACTGCTCTAGGTACTGAGAAAACTCTGGTGAAGAGTGAGCAAGACAGATAAATTCACTGCCCTGCCTTAATAGAATTTACTTTCTGGTTGTGGTTCTCACACACACACACACGCACGCACATACACACACACACACAAATACTGAACAAGCAAACGAGTAAGATTGCAAATAATGGTAAGAACTATGAAGACCTTAAGAGGTTATATTATGGGGAAAATCGGAGGTGGGAAAAACCGAGAAGCAGAGAGAACAATGAATCCACAGACTTGGCAAGAAAAAGCTTGGCATATTGGAGGAAGAGAAAATAGCTGAGAAACTGAGGGGAAATTGCATGTGATGAGGTATGATCTTAGAGGCCTCGGTAAGAAGTGCGATTGGATTGTTGGTGCAATGGAAAGCAGTTTGAAGGGTTTAAGTCTTAGCACAATCTAATTTACAATTTGAAAACAAAACCTCTTTGGCTGTTGGGTAGAGAATGGAATTTAGAGGCCAGGATTACAAGTGGAAACCAGTCAGGAGGCCCTTGCAGTAGTCCATCTGAGAGGTAATGATGGGGTTGCAATGAGATAGACAGATGTGGACGGTGTCCACACGGTTTGGAGGAGTAGAAACAACAGGGCTTCCTGATGGGTAACTGTGGGCAATAGGGACCAGAGAGAAGACAGCAACGACTTCTAGCTTGTGGGCCTGAGCAATTAATTACACAGCAGTGTTACCAACTGAGCGGGGATAGACTAGGGAAGCAAAGGCTTAAAAGAGTGAGGGAAGTCAAGAGATTGTTTTATCCACGTTCAATTCAAGGTACATATTACACATGTAAGAGGTCCTACCATATAGACAGATCTTATACATCTATGAGTCTGGAGCTCAGGAGAAGGATTTGACATGTAAAGTGGGAAATCATTGGACTACAGATGGCATTTAAAGTCACAGAGCTGGATGAGATCACTAGGGAGAGTGTAGAGAGAAGCTGAGGCCCAACGCCAAACCCTGGGGCACTTCAAATTTGGAAATCTGGTACAGAGGAGGAGCCAGCAGAGGAGATTTTACCACGTTCATGTGCGTTAATGACTGTGAGAGGTGATGCAGAAGGCCGAGTTTCCCCCACTTATTTGACCTTGATCCTTTCCACACGTAACATCTCCCAGGGTTAGAGTTCTGAGGAAAACACTTTGGAAAATACTGTTTATACCCTTCTAGCTACACTCTGTTGTGGCATAATATATTAACTTCTAAGGTGACATAGGCAAGTCTCCTCCCTCCAAGCAGAGAGGTATTTCAGTAAAAGCCCCAGCAGCTGTTAAACAGAACACTGACCTGACGGTCCGGGCCAAGAAGCAGACCTGCGGGAAGCACATGTGCGCCAAATGCAGTGAGGGGGAAAGGAGGCTGTTCCACCATCGCCTCACGGAGCCAAATGTCACAGAAAAAAGGCACTTTTAGCCTTTTTATATGAATAATGTAAAAGCCTTTTACATGTTCCACCATCGCCTCACTGAGCCAAAGCTCACACACTGGCAGTTTTTAGTCTTTTTACATTAATAATAGTTATTTTGGCGGAAGAGCAAGATTGAAAGTCTGAGGAGAGACCCAGGGTGTAAATGCTCTTTGTGTGTGTGTGTGGGTGTGGGGGTGTGAGTTATGTAATTTTCTCAGGATACTAGCATTTGGATGTTTCTACACACGTACACTAATACCATGCTCTGGAAAGAGTTCATTTAGATAAAGATGTTTTTCTTTATTTTCTAGTTAGGTTTTTCTTTGCTTGTTTTCCTTTTGCTTTGGTTATAAAGAATAAAAACTCAGGTGCGTTACTAGAATCAGAGACAGCTCTAAGAACAGGTTTCACTCTAGGGCACATTTTCATTTTTCCTCTCTCTCTCTCCCCACCCCCTACTCGCGCACGCACAACCTTTTCCCTCCCTCTCATACACACACACAGGCTCAGAGGCTGTATGATTTTTCTTCTAGTATCTCTGAGACCTCTCACTTTTTACAGTTATGCACCATAAAATCATAATAAAATCCTCTACATTTGCATACCATAATCTAAATGGAGCACACATGTTATGGACTACATGTTTGTGTTTCTGTAAAATCCTTCTATTGAAATCCTAATCCTTACTGTGATGGTATTAGGAAGTGGGGCCTTTGGGAGGTGCTTTGGTCCTGAGGGTAGAGCCCTCAAGATTGAAATGAGTGCTTTTTTTAATTTATTTATTGTTGTTCAGTTACAGTTGTCCCACCTTTTGGAATGAGTGCTCTTATAAGAAGAAACACAAGAGATAATTTCCTTTTCTCTCTCTCTCTCTCTCTCTCTCTCTCTGTCTTTCTCTGTTGTGTGTGGATGCAAGAAGACAGCTATCTGTAACCGGGAAGAGTTCCCTCACCAGACACCAGATCTGCAGGGGCCTTGATCTTGGACTTCTTGCTTCCAGAACTGTGAGAAATAAATGTTTGCTGTTTAGGCCACCCAGTCAGCCTACGATATTCTTTTGTAACAGCCCAAACTGACTAAGACAATACACTAAGTCTTGGAGGTTTCCTTTATAAACGAGGAGACAGAGGCCCAGGGAGGAGAGATACAATCCAGTGGGAGGAGCCTTAGATGGATTTGATACACCCAAATTCTACTCTTGTGTGACTATAGATAGGGCAGTGGCTTCATCTGGGCCTCTAATTTCTCTTCTGCAAGGGGAGGAGATTGGGTAGGGACGAGTGATCTTTGATTTGCCTTTTCCAGTACTTACAGTCTGAATTTACGATGTGGAGACGGAGTGACTCGACTGAGGCCACACTTCGGTGGTGCACGACACAGAGGGAACCACATCTCCCATCGCCTGGTCCAGTGTTTTGCTTTGTTTCATTGTACACAATGCATTTCCGGTACAAATTATTTTTTTACCTCAATCTATTTGTCTCATCTCTTTGGATTGCTGTGAAAACACTGCAAGAAGGCAGCATTGTGCAGTGAAGAGTATGAGCATTGTGACCTTGGAGCAGGTACTAACCCCTCAGCCAGTTTTATCATCTGTAAGCAGGTGCATATATCTTTCTCATAGGGCTCCCGATCAGACTGAGGTTGTGTCTATAAAGCGCCAGGGCCACACTAGGTACCAACATTCTGTCTTGGTCCTTTTGGGAGGCTATAACGGAACACCACGGACTGGGTGGCTGAAACAACAGAAGTTTATTCTCAGCTCGAGAGGCTAAGAGATTTAAAGTCAAGCCATTGTGATCTGGAGTCCGGTGAGAGCCTGCTTCCTGGTGTGCAGATGGCGGAAAGAGAGCTAGTTAGCTCTTGGCCTCTTCTTCTCTATTTCTTCAGGTTCCCAATGCAATTATAAGTTATTTTTATAAGTACATAATTTGAAATTAATAGATAAATTGGGTAAGTATGATATGGTTTTTAACTTGTGTTAGGTTGTAGTTAGTATAGTGATTATGAAGATACCATTATTATACTAATTGACATCTGTTGCTATTCATTAGCTAGGTAAAATAAACCTGAAATGATACATACTGTGGGGGTATAATTTAAAACATTTTAAGTTGATTTTATTTATTTATTTATTTTAGAGAGAAGGGAAGGGAGGGAGAAAGAGAAGGAGAAACATGGGCTGGTTGCCTCTCACACCCCGCCAAGTGGGGACCTGGCCCGAAACTCAGGCATGTGCTGTGACCAGGAATCAGACTGGCAGCCTCTTGGTCTGTAGGCTGGCACTCAAATCACTGAGCCACATTAGCCAGGGCTAAACTATCTTTGATATGACACTAACAACTTTCAAATTCTGGTCACAAACTGCACATAAATGATAAGATTATTAAAATACGTCTTTTTGAAAAATAATAAGATGATCATTTTATACCTAAATAAGCTTTCCCAGAAAGATAAGAAATACTTTAGCATATGAAAGTAGTTGCCTCTTTCCATAAGGACTGCCTTTTTTTTTTTAAGGCTGAATAATATTCCACTGAGTGTACATACCACCTTTGCTTTGTCTACTCATCTGTCGGCAGACACTTAGGTTCCTTCCGTACCCTGGCTGTCGAGAATAGTGCTGCAGCGGAAGTGGCGTGCAGATACCTTTCTGCGGTCCGGATTTCCATTCCTTTGGATATACTCGTACCTTCTGGACACACCCAGAAGTAGGACTGTTGGACCATATGCTAGTCTTAATTTCTGGAGGAACCTTTATTTGGATTTCCAAAACGGCTAATTTATGTACTAATTTATATTCTTACCAACAGCCCACCAGGGTCCCTTTTTTCTTCACATCCTCACCAACATTTATTGCCTTTAACTTTTTTGATAAGAGCTACGCTAGCAAGCATGAAGTGATATCCCATTATGGTTTTGATTTTCATTTCCCTGATGATTAGTGATGTTGAGGACCTTTTCATATATCTGTTGGTCATTTGTGTGTCTTCTTTGGGAAGTCTATTCTGTTCCTTTTTTTTCTTGTAGGAATTTTATGGTTTCAGGTCTTACATTTAAGTCATTAATCCATTTTGAGTTCATTTATGTGGTGTAATAAGGGTCCAATCCCATTTTTTTGCTTATGAATATCCGGTTTGCATATGAATATCCCCCAATAAGGTCTTAAGCTCACAGGCTTGAGATTTTATTTTATGCCATATTATTTCTAACCCAAGTCAAATATCTTCTGTTTTCATTTTACAGACTTCCTTCTTCAACCTTTTCCCCCAGAGAGACCATGTGCTCCTCTGCCTCTAATTATTGCTAACTACTTCTGTATTTGCTTTTCTCATTATCATGCCATTGACAGGAAGAGTGGCTGGCCTCTGCTTTTATGGGCACCAATCCCATTCGTGAAGGTTCTGCCCTCATTACCTAACTTTCTGTCTCCCAATGGCCGTACCTCCTAATACCATCACACTGAGGATTAGAATTTCAACATACGAGTTTTGGGAAGATGCAAACCTTCAGTCCATAGCACATTCCATCTCCCATTTTACCTCCCCCTCCCTCCTAATCATTTGGGGAGATAAAGAGTTACAGCAATGAGTTCATGAACCAGGATGAGGATAAGGCATGTAATGGCTTCATTTGCTGTATAAGTAGTATTTATTCAGGCAAACATTTTAGTTCAGTCCCTCTTGTTGCAATCCTTTTCAAAACATTCATCCATGTTTCTCCTTTGGAAACCACATAGTCTGAATATACTTGAATCTTTCTTGGTGATTGAAGACCTTGCCATGCCTTAGGCTTATTATTCAAAACTTGAATTCAAATTATTCAACTGCTTGGATAAATATGCAGAAGGTACAAAGCTCAGTTGGAATGTGCTGAACGCAGGAAATTTTCTAGAAGTCTGTTGTTTGTTTTAAATTAAAATCTTTAACAATTTTTTTTGTGGTTTAGACTGCAAATAGTGCAAACCTTCCATTTATAGATGAAGATTGTGGATATTGTGTTCTGGTTAAACAAATAATCAACAGATTTTTTTTTAATGCCTACTTTTTGAAGGGTCTGAACCAGGCATCGTTTTGAAAATGAGGAGACGTAAAGAAAAGTTTGAGACCTTAAGGAACGTATTCTTTCATTGGGGAGGCAAAGCATAAATTCATAAAAATGTAACTGTAATGAGAGTTGAATAAATGAGAGTATTCTTCATAAAGAAATCAGAACTTGAAGTGCAACCACGGAAGGACTTGGACCTCAGTACTCAGCGGTGGGAAGAATGTTTGATAGGGAAGGGTCTGTAAAGTACAGGGAATAGTTGGAATAAACGCACAGGGATGGGAAAGCTTGGGGTATATCCAAAAGACCATAAGTTTTCCATTTCAGAAATAATTAAGGCTAATACAAACTATTTATTTGGGACATTTCTAGGTTTTGATAATATGTACTGAATACCTAGATTCTTGAAAAGTGTTTCTTAGGCTCCTGTGGTTATGAGAAACTGTGACCTACTATACAGTACATTCTTTTGCAAATCAGTTTATCTCTGTGGGCTGACAATATATAGGTCACAAGAGAATTGACAGGGTTTCCAATCTGCCTGTTGTTAGAGGCCTAGACCCATCTCTTAGACCCCGGAGAGGTATAGTTTGCCAGACAGCCCTACCAAAATCCATTCCCTTTGTAGAAAACAACCTTTGCACTGGCCCGCAGGATTGGTCCTGGGTTTGGATCCACCTCCTTAAATATCTCAAGCCAAGACTGTGGAGGAAGGAGAGAAACAGGTTTCTCTAATCTTCCTGCTTGCCTCACCTGCCCCCATTTGCCAGGCCAGCCCTGTGCCCACTCCTATCCCACACTTGCTCCTTCAAAACAAGGTCATTTTCCTTGGAGGGTAAGATAGCATTTAACCTACTGATCAATGGACTTACACATTCCTTCTTTATGAAAGTGGAATATGAGAAAAAGAAGGGAAAAATGTGTGTGGGACATGACTTGGTCAGCTTTGTGGATGCCATTACTCCCAGCAGAGGTGAAAAAATAAAATAAAATAAAAAGCATGACAGCAATGTGTGTGCCACATTGAAGCATCTGGGCAGAGGGCCCCTTGTTAAAGATTGCTAGATGGGTAATCTCATCAACATGTCCACACACTGACTGATTCTGGTAAGGAGGAGAAAGAAAGGTTGATGAGATTCTTGAACTTGTCAGGTAAAGCAAGTATAGACTATGCCAAAGAATATGGCTTTTTTGCTTTGTAAGGACACAGACATTTTGTCCCGGACACCGAATGAGGAGGGCATTTGGTGTTACTACTTATCTAGGGCTAAGCTTCCCTTCTTTTTTTGTTGTTGTCTTTCCATATCTGGCCTCTTTGTTCCTGCCCTTCACCTTCAATCATAATGTAAAACTGTTCTCCATATAGTGAAAAACTTCTTTCTTAAGAAGGCTTCGGGCTTGAGTGCTAGAATTGGAAGGGAATTTAGAAGCATTAAATTCACCCTTCTGGCTTTTGAGATAAGGACAGGATCTGGTTTTCTTTGCCCAGAAATATAAAGTGGCCTTGCTGAGTGTAGGGACGGAAGCAAATGGTGGAAGGTTGTAAGATCATTTATATGGTGTTTGACAGTTTACAGAGTTCTGTCACACGAGCAGTCTCACAAAAACCTGTGATGTAGGTGATATTATGAAGTCTACTTTACAGGTGAGGAAACTGAGACCCAGAGAATTCTCCTGGAAGGCAAAAGAGCACATCTCTTTTCATCAGGGAAACTGTGCATGACAAAGCCTAGGGACGCCGAAGTGTGAAACTTTTCTCTGAAGGGCTAGACATACAAAGATTAGTACAACACTGCCTGTATACTCACATCTGCCAGGGGAAGGTTGTCAGTCTCCCCAAAGCCACACACAGGGCACCCTAATGCTGTCCCAAAATTACTTGAACCCTACAAGGACTGAGTCCATTGGAGCCATTTGATTTTCTCTAAACATGGCTGTGTGGAAAGGGCCAGCTATTCCTCAGAGGAACCTACATTTTACACAGCACAAAATTGAGAGTCTCTGTAATGTGAAAAGTAAATAAATAGAAGTTGGTGCAAGACGACAGAAGCATTCAGTGTTGACTTGGAAATAGAGGTGGGGTGGGGATGATCTAGGGGCGTTCAGGCTTCTTATCTTGGACTGTTCTTGGACTAGAACTCACCTCTGTGGCCCTGCCTTTTCAGAGTGGCACTGACAAGCATAGAATCTCTTTTCCCCTTGTATCTGATCAACAACTAGATCATACATTCCTGGATGGTGACAAATCATTTGGAACCTACGTTCAACTAAGACAAGGGTCAGCGAACTACTGCCTGTGGACTAAATGCAGCCTGCCACCCGGGTTTGCAGGCTCGTGAGTTAAGAATAGTTCGACATTGTTCGATGGCTGGGGGGGAAATCAAAAGAAGAATAATACGTCATGTCATGTGAATATAATATTTAATTTCATTTCAATGGCAGTAAATAAAATTTTACTGGAACGTAGCCCCTTTGATTATTTATATCTTATTTATGGTTGATTTTGTGCTACAACAGTAGAATTCAGGTGCTTGCTTCGGCAGCACATATACTAAAATTGGAATGATACAGAGAAGATTAGCATGGCCCCTGCACAAGGATGACACTCAAATTCGTGAAGTGTTCCATATTTTTCAGGAACCACTATAGGACACATGGACAGAACCAAGGGGGAGGGTGGAGGCACGGGAGGGAGGTGGGTTTGGAAGGGGTGGTGGAAGGGGAGGGGAGAGGATGCAGACAACTGTAATCAAACAACAATAAAGTAATATTTAAAAAAAAAACAGTAAAGTTTAGGAGTTGCAACAGAGACTATGTGGCCCGCAGAGCCTAAAGTATTTGCTGTGCGGCCCTTAATAGAAAAGTCATTGCCAACCTGTCTTACCACACTGATTACGCTGTATGAGAGTTGGTTCTATTCATATCCATCTTCTGAGCTAGGCTTTTGAGCTGATGAAAGACTCCACTAACATGAGGCTTTATTCTTGACTGGTACTTTATAAATGTTTGTTGGATGAACAAGGGAAAATGACGTGAGCTTGGACAAGTCAGTCTCCTTTCCGGTTCTCAGTTTCCCCTTTTGTGCCATGAGAGAGTAGGCTAAGGTGAACTTGGTCTCTCCCAGCTCCAACCATCTATATCTTATATTAATATAAGCAAACGAAGAGATAAGCAGAAGCCGCCTGCTTTGAAGGGGTCTACAGAGGTTGACAAGACATATATGTAAATAGAAGGGGTCCTTCTACCATTTTGGCATTCTATATTTTTTATTAAAGTTAGGGTCACCAAAAATAAATATCACATTCAGTTTATTGAATCTTTTTCTTCCAACTTTGGGTTCCCCCTTAGTGACCTTCCGACCGTTGGCTGGGTCCCCAGGCCTGTCAGTATGACGAGGGGATGGCCTTGCTGGCTAACGACACTGGGGCACATGCTGTTGATGTGTGCATTGCATGTAGTACGAAAATTTATTATGAGTCAATATCTTCTTTCTTCATGTCTGCCGGCCTTGTGTGAGTCTAGGAACATAAACACTTTTCTCAGAGCCTGCTCACCATTAAGAATATCTGAACATGTGGAGTCCAGAGACCACACTCTGGATTTATGGTCACCCCCCCACCTCCATCTAGATGCATCCACATGGCCCAGAAAACAGCCATCAGCTCTTACTTAGAAAATCTCACTACTTAGAAAATCATGGCATTTTCAAACCACCTGGATATAAAGTTCTCCAAACCTCACAAGTGCATAGGACCAATGCCCTCAGGTGGTGTTTGGTAAGACACTTTCATGGTACAAAGATATGGCCTGATGTGTATCAATGAGATTTGATTTAAATCATTGTGCTGCACTCTTTCCTCCCAGAAGGGCTGTTATCTCTCCCCAGCCCCATTAATGTTCAGGGACAGAATCTTAGAGTTGAGGCACATGTGACATGAAGAAATGTGTTTGCCTGTAAATGTGGCCTGATGAAGGCTTTCTGTGCCGAAGCCAAGACCAACTCTCACACAATAGGTGAAATTTGTTTTCTGGACTCTTCTGTTCCCTTTTCTACTCATTCCTCCAGGTTTCTAACACTATCCACTCCTTATCCTGGGCTTATGCTGTAATGCATCAGGCAGGGAAACACTCTTTTAAATGAAGGGTGGTGAGGTAGAGTGGAAAAGTATAAAGCACTTCAAATAAAACTAGTCTGAGACCCAGTTCCTCCACTCACTGGTGGAGCCTCAGTTTCTATTGTCTGCTAAATGGAGCTAATCCTCATCACCCACCTGTACAAATCACCCAAAGATCATGACAGGCAACAATCATTCATTATTTATTCTTCTTTCTGTCTTGCACTGCTCAGTACACAGCGTGAAGCAGGCACTTGACCTAGGCCTCCTGAGCATAACTGAGCTGACTTTTCATGTAATCTTGCATGAATCATGAAATGTGTATTGTTTGAGCTAAGAAGAACTTGAAAACCTGTCAGCAAGTAATAGGCAAGTGTGCCCCCCTTCCTACTTCTATGCTCAATGGTCAGAAACAGTCACTATGTACCTCTGGCTAAGTGTCCAAAGCTCTCTGGGGAACCACTACCAATTGATTGAAGTTAATCGCTGGAGGAAAAAAAATCTATATATCGTTTGGATTGAGTTCCAACTTTCACCTTATCAGTGGAGATACCCAGACTTAGAGAAGTGATATGATTTGGCCAAGGTCACAGAACTAATTGCAGGATGAGTTGGAACTAGAATATAGGTCTCTAGGTTCTTTGTCCAGTGATGACATTTATGTTCTAAGAGAAATCTCAATGCCTTCAACCAAGAAATGAGCACTGGGGGAAATCTCTAGCAAGGGCAAATGAGGGGTGTGTGTGTGTGACAGGAGGGCCTCCGAGTCCTGGGGCTATCTCTGTGGGGGTTCAGAAGGCAAGTAAGGTGTTCACTGAAGGCCCCTTCTGGGCCAAGGTACGAGGCCCCAAAGATGTAGATAAACAAAACGAGAACTCTGTCCTGGAGCTTACACACACACACACACACACACACACACACACACACACACACCAGTGAAAAAATATCCAGGATGATAAAGGAGCTAACAGATAGCTTGGAGTTTTCCAAGGCCCAAGGCCCAGAGGGCATGACCCGGAGAAAAAAGGAGGGCTTAACTGAGGAAGTAACTTCTGAACACAGTCTTCCTGAAAGAGCCATAGTTCTCCAAAGGGAAGAAGGAAAGCATGTTCCACCAGAAGAAATTGTGTACACAAAGGTGCGGGCTGGGAAGAGCCTTACACTTATAAGGGACGAGCAAGGAGTTCTGCGTGGAAGGAACTTCGTATGCTTAGTGAATGGGGAGGGCAAGAGAGGGGAACCAGGGCAGTGTTGAGACAGGGATCTAAGAGATAAGCAAAAACAGCCTGCTTTGAAGGAGTCTACAAAGGCTGATAGGACATATACGTAAGTAGGAGAGGTTCATCTCCCATTTGGGCAGCTGAAGCTCCGGTTACCCCTGCAGTGATGCCCCCCTGGTTCCACCTATACCACTGCTGCTCCCGCCCCTCACTCTGGGCTGCCCAACGAGCACTGAGCACCTGAGACCATTAGTTCACTACCTCTTCAAAGTTGTCCTTAATAGGAAAGAGTAATTTCCTGACTTGATTTACTCAAAACAAATTTAATCTCAAAACCAAGAGTATCATTCGAGTAAAGTTTGCAACAAGAAGCATCCAAGTTGTGCCCTGACTAGTGTTGTTCAGTGGATTGAGTGCAGGGCTGCAAGTCGAAAGTTTGCTGGTTCGATTCCCAGTCAGTGCACATGCCTGGGTTGCGGGCAAGGTCCCCGGTTGGGGGAGGGCAAGAGGCAATCACACATCGATTTTTCTCTCCCTTCCCTTCTCTCTAAAAATAAATCAAGGAAATCTTAAATTTAAAAAAATCCAGGTCGACGAGAAAAGAATAAAGGTACAGATGCGGAGCACAGCAGAGCGAGAGCGATGCTGAGCTATGACATCAGCATACTATTGTGGAACTACAGGTGCCTTTTTGGTTTGTGGCAGCGATTTTCAACATTCTTCACCTCACAGCATACATAAACTAATTACTAAAATTCTGTGGCACACCAAAAAATGTTATTTTTTTGCCTGATCAAAAAAAAAGGTATAATTTTGATTCATTCACACCAGCAGCTATTGTTGTGCTGGCTGTTGTCATTTTTTTGACAATGTAAGGGAAAAGAGGTCAGTGCCCCTGACTAAGTAGTCAGGTATTGCGTGTTTTAAAAAATTCTTCAGCACAGCAGTTGAAAATAGCTGGTTTATGACATTGCTAAACATGTCAGATGTGAAAATGCAGAGCGATGGCTGAGAGAACTGAGAGATCGTGCTGACAATGACACTGTCACCGTGCTTTGGGGCGACAAGAGTGGTCTGTGTCATCCCAGGGCAGTTCCCAGAGCTGAAGCAAGATGTTTTGCAGAAAAGAATGGTTTGTCATTCATGGAGCCACCCGCTCTGGTCTCTACAGATGTAGGAGCTGGTTTTCAGACAGTCCTGACAGAGAGATATCTCACTGTTTCCCAGAAGCAAATGTCAGACGGAACTGAAAGTGACATGTCTCTAAGCAACAATGTGGTTGCTACTCATGTTCCACCAGCCACCAAAAATAAACCAAAGGTGCGCCGCTTTCAAAACATGGAAGACATTTCTGTTCTCCCCTAGAAGGCCGGTGCAGGCCATTTCCCAGGTCTGAGATTTAAATACATCTGTCGTTCTTACAGTCACTTTTGTATTTTATGACTTCCTCCTACTTAACAAATTTTCCATGTCTTAAGTCTTCTGATTTCAGTTTTTTTTCATATTATGACTTTACCAGCCTTAGTGTAATAAACTGAATGTTTGGACTCCTCATTTATTATTTAGTTTTCATAATGGAAACCTGTTACTGTAGACATAATAGAACTTGATCACTTAAAGCTTAGACCCGTTGGTTTTGATTAACTCAAACTAAGAAGACTTTAGAAACAAGCTATCATTTTGCCACAAAGCAGCTTATAATGAGCAGCTTCTAATTCATACACTCTTCTCTCAGGGCAGAAATGGAAATTTTTCCATTATTCTGGAAGTCACTTTCTAAAATGCCTCATAGGGTTATGGAGTTCGGTAAGTTTTGTTTTCGATTTTTGTAATCATCAAAATTGATTCAAGAGGAGGCAGTTTTTTTCTGGACAAGAACTATCTTAATAAACACAACAGACTGTTTAAAAAGACATACATGAATAATGGTAACACACAACGGGAGGCCTCCATGCTTTCAGATGATCAAAGGACATGCAGGGCGGCTGAGAAGAGAGATTTCCCACTGGAGGTTGGAGATTATCACTGATTAGTCAGGCAGGGCTTGAATTGGTCCTTTTGAACCTTGGGGATTCAAGTAGAAGTTAAAAATCTGTAATATAATTACCCAATCATGTTCTTTTAGGATCATGTCTTTTTAACTTAATGGACCAGATCTTAAATCTCAGTGCACCGCTCAGTAGGGTGCCCGTTTCCATGACGGAACACGCCTGTGGTGTCCACCAGTCTTCTGTCAGTGCCTAGAACAGTGCCTGGCCCCGGGTGGGTGTCAAATAAATACTCGTGGAATCTGTATTCCAAATGATGTGTTTTTACCATGGCAATCACATACCATAGATATTTTCAGAGTGTTTTAAAAAATATTTTGTCTCTGCCCTGGCTGGTGTGCCTCAGTTGGTCAGAGCGTCGTCCCATAAACCAGAAGGCTAAGGGTTCTATTCTCAGTCAGGGCACAAGCCCAAGTTGCAGGTTTGGTCCCCCAGTCAGGAGCATGCCAGAGCCAGCAGATCAATGTTTCTCTCTCACATCCTTTTCTCTCTCCCTCCCTTTCCCTCTCTCTAGAATCCATAAACATGTAGTTGGGTAAGGATAAAAAAAAAAATCCTGTTCCTTTGTTGCCATTAGTACAACTGTATTTGTCATGCATCTGGACTTCTGACTTAAAAAATACGGTAACAGAACCCATAGACGCAACACTGAAAAGCTTCATTCTCATTTTCTAAAATGCTCCCTCTGCCAGCTGGCGTGTCCGTGAGCGGGGTGGGAAGGGAATGTGGTTTTGTGGAGAGCACACCATTTCTGGGCTGCAAGCCTCAGCCACGCCCTTCCGCATGGTTGGGTGCCCATGCGGTCTCAGACCAGAGCAGTCCCTTCATCTTGTGCTTTGCCCACTGAACACACAGGCTTTGGGAGTCTTGGGTGAAGGTGGAAAGTATCAGCATCTCGGAAAGGATGTCGTTAGGGGTGCTTTGTGGCCTTGTCTGGGTCTTTCCAAACTAGTTTCTGGCTGCTCTGTTGGAAGAGGAAAACTTCCACATCTGCAGGGATGAAAGAGTGTGTTGTTTAACAAACTTAGTAAGCATCTGCCCAACACTCCCTGCAATGTAACATTTAATGTGCTTAATTATCACTGTCAAGTGGACCATCAGTGAAAATTATCAACCTTATATGTTCCTTCCATTTCCTTCCTTTCTTCCTTCTTTCCTTCCTTCTTCCCTCTTTCTTTCTTTCTTTCTTTCTTTCTTTCCCTTTCTTCCTTTCTCTCTCTCTCTCTCTTACTCTCTCTTCCTGTCATTCTATTTCATTTAGTTTTAGGTTAAAATGTCAAATCTACTTGGTGCATGTAGATTTTTTTTTTTTGTTTGAGTTGAGGAAGAGGCTTGCATTCTAGTCTGAGTTTTCAGACTATCTTTATCTCTACTTGAAAACTTTGAATCCTGTCTGTGTGTAGAAAACAACAGAGAAGGCTGCCTTTCTTAGTGGTTTCACCATCCTCCCACTAACCACAAATAAAAGCTTTTAGAATGATCTCCTCCATTCCTCTTACCACTCCATTCTTGAGTTCTCCTAATTCTAACTCCCAAATTATTCTCACAGGTATCTCCTCTTGTCTGGCACCTGAATTGAGGCTCTCAGACTAGGTCATTCTAACAGCCTCTTAACTGTCTCCCTGACTCCAAGATCTCCTAATCAGATCAGCTTTGCACTGCTCCCTGGACCACCAGTAGACTGTGACACTCTCTTCCTCCAAAGCTGTGGATGGCTTCTCAACACACAGGGAATCAAATGCAAACCCTTCGCAAGCTATTCAAGATCATTCTAAGTCTTGACCATGCTTTAGAAGCCAAATTGTGGAAATGAAAAATAAGCAGAAGGAAAATCAATTTATAAAATAGACTAGATATATTACATAAAAACTGTTCTCCAAAAAAATCAGTGCAAAAATAATGTGTTTATGTGTGTGTATATGTACATACAGATAGACAGATATGTATAAACACACAGTGTTATAAGTGGTTATTAGGGTTTCTAGGCAAGCCCACAAAAGTCTATTCAATATATAATTCTAAGCAAACTACTGTGCAATTTTAAAGATTACTGAGTGATGCCAATAAGTAAAATAGGAAAACCACTAACATTTAAAATTATTTTAAGATAAATATGTCTTGGCTACTGGCCCTTGAGGTGACAAGATGGACAAATGACTCCATTTGTCTTAATAACTTGCCCTTTTACTAAATAGGTAACATTTACTAGTGCTTACAATATGCTAGGTCATGTTCTAAGACCTTTACAAACATTAGCATTAAATTACTTGATCTCACAACAACCTTATTAAATAATATTATTATTTTCTCCATTTAACAAACAAGGAAACTGAGGCACAGGGAAGTTACATAACTTGCCCACGGTTACACAGGGAGCTGTAAAAGTGGAATTTGAATTGAGGCATTTGGTTCCAAAGTTCCCACTCTAAATGACAACCGTAAATTAAGAACCACTGAAGAGCTATTGCGAAGAGTCATGGCCAGTTAGTAGTGGAGGATGCCTAGGAGGTGGCAGGAAGTGTCTAAAGCTGTCAGCAAGAGACTGGCTGGGGACAGAGCTGGATATCAGGATTGGGTACTGGGTGTATGATGTTTTGCTGAGGTCATTTTGATATTAGTGATACTTTGACATTCACACTCAATTCATTTCTTTAAAGAATAAAACATTAAGTTTTCAACTTTTAAAAGTAATCAATCATAGTCTTGAAACCTATATAATTTTATTAACCGAAGTAACCCCAATAAATTCAATACCAATTTTTTTTAAAAAAATATTATCAGACATAAATAAGGTTATTTCATACTGATAAAAGGCCAGTTCATTAAGAAGACATACCAGCGCTAAATATGTTTGCATCTAATAAAAAGAGCTTCAGAATAAAAATGAAGAAGTCATCAGGTACTCTGGGCAGAAGAAACTTACCGTAATGTCAGGGTAGAGTGAGAGTCGGATGGGGGATTCAAGAATGGGGCTGGAGTCAGAGCTCTGGGGAGAGACGGTGCAGCTTAGAAGCTTAGAAATGGGGTCAGGCCCTTACATTATTTTTTCATTTTTTATGAGTGATTGGCTTGATATTTAGGGTCATGGAATGTCCATGGTGTCAAAACGTTTGAAATGAAAAGTTCTGCTTCAAAGAGGGGCTTGCAGGAGGAAGAGGTTAAGCAGAGAGGGCTAACCACAGCCTGTCTTAGCAGAAGCAGAAGGAAGCCTCAGGCCACGCAGTGGAAGAAGAGTTGCTTTCTGTTTTGGTTGTCAGAAAGGGCAAAGAATCAAAACACTGCTTTGCAAAGAATGAATTTATAAAATTGCAGGGAGTGTTTCGAGATCTGCAAGACAAGAGACATTTTTGAATCACCTTCATGCCGTGTCTCTTTGCCGTGGAGGGTTTCCCATCTGCAGACTGGGTTATTTGACAAAGGGGCGTCGCCTCTGGTGTTATTCATGGATCAAGACAGTTAAAATAATGTGAGAAGATGGGATCCAGAACCAGGTTCAAACCCAGACTCCACCACTTGCTAGCTGTGTGTCTTCAGGCAAATCTCAACCTCTCGGAGCCTCAGTTCCTTCATTGATTAGACGGGATTAATAATGTCACGCAAATCTTGGGGTTGTCTGGGCCTTAAATTGTGCCTCCACTCATCAGCATTTAGCAAATACGCATCAACTGACCAAAGTGGTTAGTGGGATTACAGTTGAGTCTTTATTTTTCTTTTCTGAACTTTTTAAATTTTCTACCATGAGCATATCTTGTTTTTGTAATTGGAAACAAAATATAATAAAAGTTATTCTCTACACAGCGATATTCAGAAGACGGGATATCCACAGCAGGATTCCGGTTGTCTTCTATACTCCAGCTTGGCTTTACTGGAGTCAGCTCACTGTACCTGGGCCTGGAGCACTTAAATAAGGCCAAGATCAGTGGTAGCTCAGTGCCCACAGGAGCTCTGTTCTCTCCATTACACATTGATTTCTGTCCTGCTAGTTCCTGAGGCTGCCACTCAGCTGGATGTTCCCAGCCACCCCCAGTCCTCAGGGAGCTCCATGTTTTTATCCTTCCAGTTTCATTTATTCAGCGCTGAGGCCTGGAAGCACTGCCGTAGGCTGCAGGAGTCAAGTCTACATTTGGTCTTTGGAAACCAGGGAGAGTGTGGCCAGTGCGTTAAACAAAGCAAAACCCTGGCAGGAAACCAGCTTCTAATCCTGAAGCTTCCCCTGGTTCTCTTCCTTTTCTTCATCATTTTAGGTTTGTGGGTCCCAGAACTGCCTTAGTAATAAGAGAAAAGACAAGTGTAAGGATTTAAGTCTGAGCTGCACCATCCCTGAAGCATTCCAGCACCAGGAAGCATAACCAGGGGGGCTCTGTCACATTTGAGCTACCAGGACTGCCCACCCTCTCAAGCAAGGAGCCCATGCCCACTCAAGGAGGTAGGGAAGAGCCAAAGGGCCAGGATCTTTCTGAGTGTGTGGGCTCCTCAGAGCACAAGGGGTGGCTCATTAGCTTCCTCTCGAAACCACTCCTGCTTGCTTGTTTCTGTATGAGCAAACATCGCTGCCATCCACCTCGTTGCCTAAGTCAGAAATCTAAGAGTTGTCCTTGACCACTTCCCTTCCTTCACATCCCACAGCCATTATAGATGCAATCCTACTTACTCCACTCCTTTAAAATGGCCCTTGCAGCTACCGACCTCCACTGCTACCAACTAGTCAAGACAATCATGCTCTCCTACCTCTATAGCAGCTATCCCCCCAAAAGGACAGTTGCTCAAATGCCAGGTAGCCCCAGATGACAACTAGAGAAGATAAGGAGCATGTAAGGGTCACACAGGCAATGAGGGACAGACATATCCAGAAAAGAATCCAGGCTTCCTGGCCCCAGGTCCAACACTGCTCCTGGACACCAACCTGCCCCACTCATTCCTTTGTTTGCTAAATTGCATTGAGACCCTGACAGGTGCCAGATACAGTGCCAGACACAGTGCCAGACACAATCATGGCCTCCCTCTGGGGGTTTCTCCAGTGTCGCCCATGGGGGTGACTCCCCATGTTGGATTATGGTTTTCTGCTTGTAAATTTATATCCTCATCACTCCTGCAGATAAAGGAGGGCGTCTCTCAGGCCTCCACCTGTCCTCTCATCCCAGCATTCCATGAGTTGGCTTTTGAGTGGCCTACTCACAAACAGCTTCTGAGCTAGTGAGGCCAACAGAAAATATGCACATCAAGGCAAAGACTCTATGTGAGTCCAACATTTAAAACAGAAATAAGTAGAAATAGTTCCCTGTGGACTGAACTTAAAATCTACACAGGAAAAAGGAAAGTTGATCTGGTTCAGTCTTCATTCTATCACACTTCATACCTTCTTGGGACATTGATGCTCAGAGCATGATAGGTTTGTACCCCACTCTGCCCAAGATTCCAACAGATTGTCTGGTTTCCCTCACAGGACCCTCTCCCCTGGGAATGCACCCACCAAGGCCCTAGGCTCCCCTTGGCCCTTCTCAGCTCCGTACCTGTTTCCCGAAAGACCATACATAGTCCTTTTATTTCTTTGTGGCCAGTGAAACAAAGTTATAAAAAACTCTTAATAGGATATTATAAATGCAAAAAACAAAACTAAACTGGATTAATTTCCTAACTTGGTCAAATCAAATGAGAGATTCTAATGCAGAACAGCAGCTTTATCAAGGAAGGTGAGAGCCTCCTCCCTCCTTCCGTCCATCTGCCAGAGCAGTTGTTCTGCCCATGGAGTTGTCTTCAGCCGTTGTCTCATTCAGCACGCGATGGATGACAGGAAGTGCTTCCCACACCAAGGAGGCTTTCAGCTTTTCCAAGAGATGTATCTTGGCTTCCTTATTATTTCACATCACAATTTGCTCAGTGTTTGGTCAAGGAACTGAAAAAAATAAAGAGTTATTTACTGTAAAACATGTAACACACATTTGCTCAGTTTGAAACCACTGACCTTCCTGTTTCTCTGTTACCGTCAGATAATCCACCATCTTGGGTGGGGTGTGATGAAACCACCAACTAATATCTCACTAGAGGAGGGGAGTGACCACAGGATGTCATCACCTGTGTCAGAAAAGGGGCAAATGTTTAACAGGAAGGACTTAACATATGCATATCTGAGAAGACCCCCACGTCCACCATGATGCTGAAATGAAAGTCAAGATCTCTCTCATTAAGCCTCCTCCACTGCTCCTGTATGCTGACAAGATTTTTAAATACTGTCTATGTCTTGGTATATTAATCATAATGATATTTATAGTGGCTAATATTTATTATCTACAATTAGCCTGGCATGGTGCTTGGTAGGTACATCGTCTCAGTCTTCACAACAATCTTCTGTGATAAGCATTATTCTCTTTTTCCACATGAGGAAGTTGGTTCAGAGAGGACAAGTGGCTAGCTCAGGGTAGTTTAGTAAGTACAAGTGCCAGGATTTAGGCCCAATCCGGTGCACATGATCTTTTAGGTCCCTCGCCCCACCACCTGGTGCACAGGAATCCCAGTCCAGAACAGAGGGCACCAAGCTCAGATCGTCCCTCCTGCCCTACTTGTTCACTCTCTTCCACGGTTTGTGTGCTTTTCTACCTCCTTCATAATATGTAAGTTCCCCTGAGGGAAAGATCATCCATTCACCTTTGTGCCCCTCCCCAGAAAACGGAATATAGTAAGGTCTCAGTAAGTGCATTGCAAGTGAAAACACATACGCAAACCAAGATACAATGCTATGGCTAGAATTTCTGTTTTAGAAGATTTTATTTATGTATTTTTAGAGAGAGGGGAAAAGAGGGAGAAAGAGAGGGTGAGAAACTTTGATATGAGAGAGAAACATTGATCAGTTGCCTCTTGTATGCATCCTGACCATGTGCCTTGGTTGGGAATTGAACCCACGACCTTTAGCTTTGCAGGACAATGCCCAACCAACTGAGCCACACCATTCTATGGCTAGAATTTCTGATTTCAATTTCAAAATTGCAGAAAGGCTCCTGTTTTAAAGTTAATAATGAATCAAATCGCTTAGATAGCAGATGTGATAGCAGCCATGGGATGACTAAACAGTAAAACTTCCTTTTTTCTGCGGCTCCAAATGGCACATCCTTTTGTTGTCCAAAGCCAGAGAGAATAAAATTCTCCGTCATGGTGCAGACTGCACGGGAAGAGAGCTCTCCCCTTTATATAAGTTTGGCTTCACTGGGGCAGGTGCCGGCTGAGAGGCAGAGTTCCTGGCGTTTGTATTTAAGACTGTGACACCTGAAAGTCATCATTCCAAGTGGAATGGAAGGAAAATGGACCAGATCGGTGTATAGGGACCAGCGAGCCAGGAAAGAAAGCAGACTGAGACAGTAATAACAACTCTGCCTTCACAGAGCATTTCCTAAGTTCCAGCCACTTACTTACATTATTTATTTAAATCTCACCACAGTCTGAGGGGTAGGTACATTCTAAAGACGTAGAAATGAAGCTTAGAGAAGTTACATAATTTGCCCAGGGCCTCCTTGTTGGTAAATGTGGAGCTGAGAGAAGTAAACCCAAGTTTTTCTGACTCCAAAGTCTAAGCTCTTATCCATTCATGTTAATCATTAACTATACTTGCCTAACCATTACATATGTTCCTTGGTGAGCAAGGACTAGAGGTTAAATGCTAGAAACACACTGCCTGTTATGTGTTGTCTTTTATTTCTATTTATGTAAAAACTAAATGTATAGTTCTAGCCTTGTAGGAGAAATGTTATTCTAAATTAATCTTTTAGTTATCAACTTAAGTCTGCACTAACAACCATCTTAAGATAACACACAGGGACATCTGGACTCAGTGTCTCCAGACCGACCATTTTATTCAAGATACTGATCCCCAGAGTGGGTAGACCCGATAAGCAGCAGCCGTTACCAACTCGAGCCTGGTGAAAATGCCGCTTGTTTCACTTACATCTGTAGACTAGATTGTGGTCTACAAGCCAAGACATATATATTATTTCATTTGGTCCTCTAAGGAAGATTATGAGGTAGGTAAGATAAATAAAACCTCTACTATACAGATGAGGAGATTTGCCCACAGTTAGAAACCTACTAAGTGGTGGAACTGGGACTGCAGTTCAGGTCCTGAGCATCTAAACCCCAAATAAATGAACACCCCACTCTTTTAATCCTTCAATAATGCAGATGCAACTGTGCTCAAGGCTTGACTCTACTACACACCTCCTTTGTCAGGTGAGGGGATGAGGCTCTCCACCTCACAGGATTGTGACATGAAATAAAATAACATAGTAAAGCCCCTTCAGGACAGCGGTGAACGGAACAGATGCACATCCCGCCTGTCTCATAGACCTTACTTACAGTCTGGAGTTGGGAACTGGGAGTGAAAACAAACATTCAGGAATCGCACACTTCATGATCAAGGTTCAGTAATAGTAGGTGTTATAAAGGAAGAATACAGAGCACTCTGCTAGTGCACAATAGGTTGAGCTGGCCTCCTGTGTGGCTGAGGGAAGGTGTCCCTCCTCGGTGACAGCTAAGCTGAGCTCTGAAGGAGGAGTGGCCATTAACCATGTTACTGTGATGAGGTGGGAGGCCTGTGTGTGGGTCCTCTTTGAGGAGGAAGCCTGGTGCCCTTGAAGAACAAAGAAATGACTGTGTGCCTGGGGTGTAAAGAGCTGTAGGAAGAATGATGTGAAAACTGCTGGGGAGGTAGGCAGCTCCAGGCCATGTGAAACCTTGCAAGTCAAGTTAAAATATTTGAACTTTATCCTAAGAGGAAGGGGAAGTACTCAAATGGCTCCAGGCAAATGCCAGTTTCTCCATTATTGCCTTCAGGATCTAGGACAAGTCCCCTCCAAGATTATCTCTGCTCCGGCCACCTAATACAGTTTCTTCTTTCTCTGTGCAAGAATGAACTTCCAAATTCTAAAAGTACATTGAAAACCAGTGTGCACATTTCTGGGAAGTTTGTTCATTCTTTCGGTTGAGCAAACATTTATCAAGCATTAACCATGTACATACTGGGTGCTGGGGTACAGAGGTGAGTAAGTAATCACAATAAAAATAAAACCTATCACAAGAGAAGAAGCAGGGAGGGAGTAACGCACAGAGCCTGGAGTCAGGAGAAGTGTTTAGAAGAGGCAATTAGCCGACAGTATGTGCTCAATACGTGTCGAGTGATACATGTTGCGTGAATAAAAGTTTGAGCTGAATATTTTCTTTTCAACTTTATTGAGATCTAATTGACATGTTACAATGTGTGAGTGTGAAGTATACCATATGTTGATTTGATATACTTATATATTGCAAATCATTACCACCATAACCTGACTGAGCTGGGTTTCGAAGGATGAGGAAAAGTTTACCAGGGAGAATAAGAGAAGAAAATGAACAAGATCACAAATACCATAAAAGTGGTCTTTTGAGATTATTTTATCAGCAGTCAACTGGATGGGTTGAAAGGGAGCGATTATAGGTGAGGAGACCAAGTAAAAACCCAGGGCAACAACCCAAATGAAAGGTGAAGAAGACTTGACCTTCACTCAACAGTACTCCTGGCTGTACTCAGTTTGCCTGACACTAAGTTGTACTTGGTAGTACAATGTATGGCTTGTAACTGTTATTGAATCTCTCCATGAATGGATGTCTGTTCTCCTTCACAAGAGCAGAGACTGAGTTATCTACTAAAATATTTATAGCACCTAATTCTATGTTCTGTATTCCACGTGGACCCATCAGAAATCGAGCTGAAAATTGGATTCACTGAGCTGTGGGTAGTGAGAGGGAGGCAGACTGAACAAGAGAAGGAGGACAGGACATTCCGCCCCCCTTGCACCATAGGCTGTCTCCCCACCCATAAGATAGTAGGCAGATTTCAAACAGCCAAAACTTCTTGCTTATTTTCCTGCAAAGCTTGGTATGTCCTTTTTCTTTTTCAGCTGTACCCATCAGCCCTAGATAGAAACCTCAAGATAAGACTGGAAGCCAAAGACAAAATATATGGGGAGGAGGGATCAGTTTTGGGGTTTCTAAGACTATACGTTTTCCTGCAGGATCTCCAGAGTTTTCCTCTTGTTCACACAAAGAAAGAAGTAGGTGATCTTAAGATCCAGCAATGCCGAGTCTCCGAATCTACTCTACAGACACACTCACACACGTACACAAGGAAGAACGTGTAAGCACATTCTTCCTGCAAGAGAGGGAAAGTGGAAACAGCCTAAAGTCAGTTAATACAGCACATGCTAAATAATCCATGGTATATCCATGATACGGAATACTGTGCGGCAGTTAAAATGAATGAAATACGTCTATAAGCATTAACACAGAAAGCAGTGCAAGACTGGTTGCTTAGTGAGAAAAGCAATTTAAAGAATGTTAGATATTATACTATTGGTGTAAAAAGATAGCCAGCAAAAAACTGGCAACTTGAAACAGTAATTTGTTATCTATGGCTAGATACATAAGCATTAAATGCATAGAAACTGGTAACCGTAATTACCTCTGGAAAAGGGGGAAGGGAACCAAGGCTGGAAATGATGGTCAAAAAGCATTGAGTGTTATCTGTATCTAAATTTTTTTCACAAGTGTAAAAATGCATTCGTGCATTCAAAATTTAATTTAAAAATTAAAGAATTTTTAAAGTCAGAAAATTATTAATGATGCACTATTCTATTTTTAATAGTAAACAGTTTGAACTACCTAAATATCCAACAATAGAAATATTATTAAATCAATCATGGTACTATCCATATGGCAGAATTTAATAAAAATGATGGTGTTTTATGTTCACAGATGTGAAGAAATTAGTCATCTATACTTCCATTTAAAGGGAAGTAGATACTAATTAATATGTTTTGAATTATCCCATTTTTATTAATAAATATATGCACAACAATGTTTAAGATAATTTTATATAAAATGTTTATAGTTGTTTCTACATCGATGAGACTCTGGTGGTGTTTTCTTTTCCTACTTTATTTCTTAATTTTCCTACAAGGAATAAGTAATAAGAAAAATTCTGTTTAAAAAAATAAAAATGATGTAAGGAAATTATACTGGGAATAATGAAAGAAAGAAAAGTAAGAGGAAGAAATACACAGTGGTGGATAATAATGTAGGGAAAAGATGTTATTGAGACTTTTAAAAGAGATTTTGTTATTTTCCAGAGAGTTCAGGGGAAAAAATATTTTTGTTCTCAAAGTTTTTCAGTATAATTTCCAAGCCTAAATATAACCAAAGATGACGATTTTACAAGCAAGCCAATATAAACATGATAGATGTTTATATTTCTACATTAACATCATGACGTTAGAACTGCAAAAGTTCTTTCAAATTGGCTATATTTTATTTTTCTTAAAAAATCCTGCTTGAGTCCCCTTTAAAAATATAACACCCCCCCCCCCACGCACACTCAGCTGTAGATTCAAGAAAAGGCAGAAGTAAATGAGCAGTGGCACCCAGGAGTGGGGCGGGGGAGGAGGCACGGGAGGGAGGTGGGAGAAAGAAAGTTAAGCATTTGTGCAGGAAGTGGACGGGACGGACTTTTTGCAGAGCCTCGCCTTAAATTAGTACCACTTTAGTGTGTATTCAGGTCATCTGCAGATCATGTGAAAATGCAGATCTTGCATCAGCAGATCCGGGGGGGGGGACTCCCAGGTGACACCTACGTCGCTGGTCCATGGACCAGTTTGAGTAGCAAGGCCTCAGAGTCAGGGCATTTGCTTTTCCACCCTGGTCAAACTGCATTTCACTTCAGAAACCTTTGGTTGTGATAACTTCTTTCTTTCTAACCTAATGGTGTTTTAGTCAAAATACCAAATCGTAGAAACTTCCCAGGAAGTCATTTTACCACATTACAAGGTACAGTTCAAGGCCCTATGCACGGAAGTGAGTGAAATGGGAAACAGAACATGGAGTGGGCAGGAGCTCCTGATACACAAACGTTATCCGGTGTATAGGGCATGGTTTTCTGGAAGGAGCCCAGGACTGGATGTCAGAAGACCTGGTTTCATCAGCTAGCTGCGTCTCTTTGCACCCAGCATTTCTCTCTGGTTCTCTGTGCCCTTTTCTGTCAAATAAAAGAAATGGTCTACATGGCTTCTAAAAATCTTTTCAGCTCTGTCACTTGAGGAATCTGTAAAGGAGAGCCTATACCAGCAGGCAGGATGAAAAGGAAGATGTGCCGCCACACCCAAAGCTGCCAAGGACCATGAACCTGTGATATAATAATGGAGGAATTTTTCCCTTGTCTGCCCAGACACAAAAATGTTACTGGAGTGAGAGGCTGGGAAACTTGCCTGGTATGAAATCCTAGTACCACGACTTCCTGGTCCTGACAATTTAGAGTTTTAGGAATCTGTCCCAGCGCCTGCAAAATAAGGCAGACCATGTAAACAGGCTCTCCAAGAATCTCAATGTGGCTCTGGCAGCTTTCAGATTCTGAGGTCCTCAATGCTTGGGGCCACCCTCAGGTTCCACCTCATTCCCCTACACCAATCAGCAGCCAAATTCTGAGGCCTCTTGAGCTTAAGGTTTCAGCCAAATGGCCCTACTGCCTTCCTGTTTGGGAAAGCCTCCAATTTCCAGCCAGTGGCCAAGGCCCACTTTGTAGCAACTCAACCCAATAGCAACCAAGGGATCCTGAGTCTCCCAGACACTGAAAACTCTATTCAGAACTGCAGCAGCCAAGCTGAAGAGAAGTGGGCAGGGCAGATAGGGACACTTCTCTCTCCGCATTTAAGATAGTCTTATCCTCAATGTGGTGATCAGCCCCTAGTTTGATAAGCAAGGGTGGGCAAGGGACTTGCGCCGGTGAGATTACCCAGACTCTGAGGCAAACTCCACCTCACACCTCAACAGACACATAGTCCTCACACTTTAAATTATTAATCAGGCCTGTGGCTTTTTTAGCAGATACTCTTAAGTCACCTACAAACATGCCAGCTTCAGGCAATTTCTTACAGTTTGCCTAAGGATAGCCAGACTCCAGCCATGTTCCTGAGACCCCTGCCTCCCAGCAGATACTCACTCAGGGCCTGGTCTCCACTTGGGATATAGTGACCTGTGGGCTGCAGGAGTTTTTTTCCCTTCAGCCCCAGCCTAGGCTGAGTTGAACGATGGAGCTGGCTGGTACAAAGGCTGCTTTTTATAATGTGCTTCTTTGGTATTTCTGGTGTCTGGAAAGGGCCTCCTTTCCTCCCACAGTTAATTAGCAGCATCAGAGGACTTCCCTTCCTCAACAGAAAGTCTGTTCTCACCCCCGAGGCCAGGCAGAGGAGGCAGGTGTGGCTAAGTGCTCCCTGAGGTTCACCTCAAACTCAAACTTACAGCCATACTTGGTGAGAAGCAACGAGAAATGCAGAGTTAGCTTCCATTTGGGCAGAGTAGGCAAGAAGGCACAGGTCCCTGGCAAGCCAGGGGGTTGTCTTCCAGCCTCTGGATCAGGTGAGGGGACAGGAGACAGGGGTGGGAAACCAATGTGTGTTTGACACGTTTGTGAATTGTTTCTACAACAAAGGCTTTTTTGAAAACAACAGAGGAGAGCTTTATATGTTTGAATGAGAAACACACAGAAGAACCTATTGTCAGGAGGAAAGATTGCATGAGTAATTGTGCATGACTTCAGTCTTCCCATTTGAAATGTTAGGCGTGTGTGTTAAGGGTGATTGTGGACTTTCCAGTGTTTTCAGTGCTGGGAAGTGGGGGAAGGAACTCCTGAGAGGTGAGGAGGCAGGTTGTCTAGTAAGACAAAGAAGGCAGGAATCTGAGAGGCTTTTCCCTGACTTTTCCTTGCTGGTGCCCATTCTTCCTCTTCTTAGTTGAGGCACCGCCTCCTACAGGAAACCTTCCTGTCCCCACCTCCTTGCTCCACCTCGCACATCGTTTACTAGACTGTGATACTATTGATAGGCTATAGAGCAGTGAACGTGGACTCCTCAGCCAGACTCCACCAGTTCCTAAGCGTACAACCTGGGTGAAGGTGTTCGCCCTCCCCGTACTTCAGTTTCTTCTGGGTTTGTTGAGAGAATTAAATGTTAAGACAAATAAGGCACATAGAATAGTGCCTGTCATGTAGTATCCACTCAATAAATATTAGCAATTATTATTTTTATTTGTGTCCCCCCTGGGTAGCACAGTTGATAACATATCGTGGGTCAGTGGTTTTTCAACTTCCATATGCATCATAATAGCTTGAGGAGCTTTAAAAAGATATAGGGGCCTGGGCTCCTCTGTTCTAGGAGTAAAATCTGGCCATAGCATTTTGGAAAACTTCCCAGCTGGTTTCATTATACAGCCAATGTTATGGGTGCTCAATAAATATTCGTTGAATGAAGGAACCAAATCAGATCAAAATGAACAAACTCAGGTTACTCCGTCCTTAGGAATGTTAACGTAATTCTGTCTCCCAGAAAGTTGGTTCTTCCTGGGGCAGGCTCAGAGAGAATATAGACAGTAAATATAAGGGAATACATGGAAAGAATCATAATTCTAGTCATCTCAGCATCATGCAATATTGAAGAAACAGAGAGAAAAACGATTAGCTACCACTAGTATTAGAGATCGGTAGGTATTTTCTTTTGTTCTTCCTTCTGTTTATGAGGACTTATTCCTCAGAGAGTTGCCATGGCAACCCTAGCCAGAAGCTGAA
The DNA here is from genome assembly GCA_004026765.1 of Micronycteris hirsuta. Taxonomy (NCBI): domain Eukaryota; kingdom Metazoa; phylum Chordata; class Mammalia; order Chiroptera; family Phyllostomidae; genus Micronycteris; species Micronycteris hirsuta. The sequence continues at coordinate 30,856 of PVJI01006649.1, read as the reverse complement.
CTTTGACCTTTCCTCCAGTTTTCAGTTTGATTTGCAACCCAATCTTTGATTTAGTGGAGGTAATAAAACATTTAAAGATCTCAGATAAAGCATTTGTACCATTCTAACATATAACTGTGTGCATGATGATAGCATAATTGTAATTGACTTCACCTAGTTGTTTTACAAAATTTAAGCTGACTGCTGCTTATAGAACATTGTCAGGGACTTCACAATAGAAATAAGAACCTATAGCTATGTCCCCTACTTTCACAAAACTTATATTTTAATGGAGGAAGTGAAGGTAAACATTCTTAAAAGTAGAAAGCAAATATAATAGAAACATTTAAACAGTATATGGAAGTATAAAGTGGGCTTTGGAGTCAGACTTTGTCTATTTCTTATTAGCTGTATGACATCAATTAATTCAATTAGCCTCCCTGAGTTCTAGCTTCCTCATCGACTAAATGTGGATTTTGATGCCTCAATCACCAGGGTTGTTGTGAGGCTTCAAAGCAGTAATATTTGTAAGTGTCTGACACTTTTTATTAAATGAAATTATTTTAATTAACAAAGAAGCTGTATTCCAATAGCACACTTTGTTGTCAGAAATTTCATTATCAAAAGGAGAGATAACATGGACTAGGAGGAAGCAAATCAAGATAGAAAACTGAGCACATATACCTACCCTTCCACCATAAAGCCCTTCAAGGACAGAAAAAATAGATTTTAAAATCAGTAAGTCCTTACCAGCACCAGAAAACAAGAGAGAAGGCAGAAATTATGATAAAAATCTGGATAGAAATCAGCTGAGATCAGACTAACAGAGAACCCAGAACAGGGTATTAACACATTCCAAACACTGTCAAGAGAAATTACTTCGAAGGTGGGAACAGAGAATCTCCTAGCTCAGAGGAAGCCAATAGAAAGAATAGGAGAGGGGTGTGAAGCAGTCATCAGGGTTATTTATTAATCTTTAAACTACTCTCTGAACAACAGACCTCTCTCCTCTCTCCACTTTAGGGGGTGGTAAGGGATGGAGATGGGATAAAACACAGACCTTCACTCTAAGGAAGGAAACCACCTGTCTGGGGAGGGCGCCTGCAGGGATGTAAGTGCTTGTACGAAAAGCAGTCACCTTCCACAGACACAGAGAGAGGAAAAGGAAAGCTGTTCCTGCCCAGCCTGTTGACTGAGGCTGCACCCAAGTAATGGTCCCCTTGTTTTGGCATTTGGGGATGGGTGAAGGACTGAGTGGGGACAAGGACGATCCCCACGTCTACTCTCTGCCTGCTTCAAGCACCTGACAGGAAAGTCTGCAGTCAGTGTCCTACTCACAGGGTCCGAATGAACCCCCCATTCATCAAAGGAGCCAGTAGGGGCAATGGATAGCTCAAAACTGAAAAGAAAACTTAAAGTAGCTACTAATTAACCTATTCCTCAAACGTAGATGTGAATGGAAAACCAAGGATCACCAGGAGTGGAGGAAATTCAACAACTCTAAAGAAAAGAACTTAGATGAACAAAGTAAAAACTGACCTTAGAGAAAATATAACTGAAAGAACATAAAAGAACTTGTTAAAATTCTAAACAGCATCATCCTTAGACAGATGCTTGAGGATATTGTGGCAGCCCCCTGTGAAGAAAGAACAGACAATTGCTATGACAAAGGAAAAACAACAAAAACAAAAGGAAATTTAAAATTATGATAGTAAAACTAAAAAGAAAAGATGGAACGAATAATAGAATAGATATAACAAAAACTGGGCGTGTTGTCCAGAAGCTAAGTGTGAGAGAATCTCTCTGAACAAACAAAAAAGATAGGGCATGGAAAAGTTGAGAGAAAAGTGAAGAGAATGCTGTGGACAGAATTAATGTCCCCCCCAACCCCCAAAATTCATCATTGAAACCCTAACTGTGGCTGTATTGAAGAGCTGATAAAGAAAGCTTAAATGAGGTTGTAAGGGTGGAGCCCTAATTCAATAGGGCTGGTGCCCATATAAGAAGAGAAAGACACCCAAGATATCTCTTCTCCTTGTGAGAGCGCAGCGAGAAGGCAGCCATCTGCAAGCCAGAAAGAAAGCCCTCACTAAAAACTGAATTGGCCAGCACTTTGATCTTATCTCCAAAACTGTGAGAAAATAAATTTCTGTTATCTGAGCCACTCAGTTGTGATATTTTGTTGTGACAGCCCAAGCAGAATAATATAGAGACACAAAGGATGTATTCAAAAGGGCCTCCATTCATTAAAAAAAAAAGGCCAGGAGAGTACTGAGAATTGTGGAAAAGCAATCCACTAAACAATCCAATAATAAAGGAAAATTTCCCTGACCCAAAGAAAGACTCAAGACTTCACAGTACCTGCCAAGTGTCAGGCAATGCAAATGTTTAAAAAATCTTTACTTAGACAAATACTAGAGATATTTCAGAGCCAAAAAGACAAAGAGAAAAAAGCCTAAAGTTATTTAGAGAAGAAAAACAGTTGACAGACAAGGAGCAGAAATGAGATCAGCTTTCAGACTTCTGAAAGGTAACTTTAAATGCTGGGCAGCAATGAAGCAATAACTTCAAAATTTGAAAGAAAATAATTTTGAGTCTAGAATTATCTGCCATGCTAACCAAACAAGCATTCAAATGAGAGAACAAAATGAAGACATTTTCCATTTTCCCTTTAGGTTGTCAAAAACAGTAAACTTGCTAAAATCCAGCTCTAGCAAGGTTCCAGGGCAATGGCATGGCCAAACTCTGTGGGAGTGCCAATTGGAAGTAAGTATCTAAAGTTTCTACAAGCTGCCTGCGCTGGGTGTAGGCAATGAGTGGGCTCCTCAAATGAGGATAATTTTTGACACTAACCTGAAATCAATAATAAATAGTAACAAAATCTTCTTCGTCTGCTTTTTATTATCACCATGAGCAGTGAAAACAAACAATGTCAGTGATAAAATACTACTTCTTGCCGGGCAGCCCATTCCGCCCTTCCCCTCAATCCCTACCCCTGTATGGGAATGAACCTTCCTCACTGTATAAAAAATTATGGCAGAAACTTACAGTACTTGCTAAACAGGAAAATAATTTACAGAAAGAAATGGGGGTATGTGAGTAAGGATTTTACTTTTTACAAGTTACATGTTTTTTAAATTTTTTACAAACACTATATTTATTTATTTATAATTACTTGCTTGTATAGTTAAAATTTCTTTATTTGAAAAAAGAAAAAAAAAACACACAGTAGGCAGCAGGATTCATTCCAGGAAGTCTGAAAAACAGAGTCCAGTGACACCATATAGCCATTCCCCCAAATAGTTTAGGTTATGGAATATGGGTTAGGTATTTTCAGAACGAAAAGTCAGAACCCAGTGTCTGCCAAAGGATTTTTGGAGCAACTTCTGAGTGGGAGAGACAGCCTGGGACATCCGATCTAGATGCCAAAATAATGGAATTTCTGGGACACTCTGATGGTTTATTACTACAAATAGACTATTTCAAACTGGGCCTGTCCATAAATCCCCAATACCACTCTGTTATGGATCTTGTTGAAACTGAACTCGTCCTGCTACGATAGCAGCTTAAAATCTAGCCTTCAGTGTGCTTTATTGCAGTCCTCGCTGCCCCTCAGGTCGCCAGGGGCCCTGACAGACTACTTTGAACTTCTCAGTTGCCTCAGCAGCATCCCCAGGTACACTGTCTGCCCTCGCCTGAGGGAGTAGCTATTTTCCCGACTCTCTGTCAGTCCCTGGTTCCTACTGGCCTCCCGATTCCCAGCTTGGTCACCTGTGCCTGCCACACACCCTTCTATCCCTCCCACCCTCCCCTCTCCCAGCCCACCCCTTGAGAGCAGCTGAGCCAGCCCTGCCTCGGCCACTGATACCAATCCTGCTGAGGCTAGCACAGACAGTCCCAGGCACAGGGTAAGCTGAGGCCAGGGAAATGACATTGCTGTGTACAGAAAGGACAGGGGTGTGACAGAGCCAGAGAAAGAGGAAAGAGTTTGCCAGGAAAGCAGACTGACACAGGCTGAGTGGAAAAGAGAAGTTGGAACGGTACTCACAGCCGTCTTGGGGCCAGTAAAGGAAGTGGGAGAAAGGTAAGAACTAAATGTACCCAGTAGTTTTAGCTCTAAGCGTGAGAAAGGGTGCGAGGGAAATGCACGGATTGATCCCTGAGGAGAAAATGAAAGACTCCAGCGGGCCCCAGCGCGTCCTGCTGAGGAACAGGGAAAGAACGTGTGTCAGGAAGATGCGCTCCTCGCCCTGGCTATGAGGCATCAAGCAAGTCGTTAGCCTCCTGAGCATTGCCTGTAAGTTGGGGGTTCTTCTAAACATTAAATGAATTCAGATGAGTAAAGCTTTCAGGCCAGTATTCAAGAAATCTGAATTTCTTTCTCCTCCCATCAAATTCAGATGGTGATGGTGAAAACCCACCTGTAACCTCTGCTATCCACACATTCTGTTCTCAGTGCGAGCAGTGGACACACCAAATAATAGCGAATTATGAGAGCTAACATTTATTGTGGGTGTGTTATTTGCAGGCCCTGTTCTAAACCTTTTTCAGTATTAACTGAATCCTCACACAACCCAATGAAGTAGACAATATTATTCCTAGTTTACAAATGAGAAAAATAAGGCCTAAAGAAGCTAAGTAATTTGCCCAAGCGGCATAGCTAATAAGAAGCAGAACCGGGGCAAAAATCCAGCTCTAACTGTGAAACCTATGCTCTTTTTCATTGCACTATGTTCCCTCCCAGTAGTAAGGCAGAAAATAGAAAAAGAGTTAAACAAGTAGAAGTCCTATCAGAGGCTTGTATGGAAATGAGTAAGCGGGCTCCTATTATTCTGTCTCCTTGTGTGAGAGAGCAGCTGCAGTAGGAGGCTTCTTAAAGAGCTCCCATTGGACGGTGGGGCCCAGGGAAATGCTACTGCTGCGTGGGAGACAGAACCCGCTCCCCACTGCCAGAGATGGGTGACGGCACCCGAGAGCAAGCCAATCATATACGTAAACAGTGCAGAGAAAGCTGTGAGCAGAGGCATGGCTTCGTGTTATAAAGGTATCTTGCAATAAAGGATGTGGTAATAAGTCCAAACTTATTGGGGGTGAGTCGACAGGCAGTCTGAAACAAGCAGGGTCAAAGTTCGTCCATGTGTGTACAGTTCAGTCCACTCGGAAACCGTATGTTCTATCTGCTACTGTAGACAGAAAGCCTTGGGATGGGGAGAGGGGCCTGAAGGATATGCTGCCTGGGGAAGATTGAAGCTCCAAACAAGTAAAAGAAATGACTACTGTCAATTTAATAGTGCCAACCATATTAGAGGTTTTCATTAAGGTTATAGTCATCACCGCCACTTTATTTATTTACTCACTCATGTATTTATTTACCCAGGAAACATTTATAGAAAGCCTACTGTGTTCCAGGTCTATGCCAGGTGCTGGGACATGGTAAGGAGTCCCCAACTACTGACAGGGTAGTCAGGAGACAGTAAAACAGGCTCTTGCAAACCATCGGGTAAAGGTCTGCTCTCAGTGAGGTCCTTCCACGTAAATCATGGCTTTCCCTGAAAGGAGGTGATTGGGTCCGTGGGGAGTCAGAAAAACACCTCCTACAATGTATGAGCCAGAAAGGGCCTTTGAGAATGGGTCCAACTCCCTCCCTGTTTAGAGAAGAAAACTATGAACCCGAGTTATAAAAAGAACTGCAAATCAAGACAGCATATAGTATCAGCTGAACAGCACTACCACAAATACCCCAGGAGTTTAAAGGAGACAAGCATCACTGTGAATCAAGAAGGCTTCCTGGAAGAGGCGGGACTTAAATTGGGCTTTCTTGGAAAAATAAGATGTGTGCATATGTGCATGTGTTTTTAGATAGTACTGAAATGATTCCTTAAAGCTGTCTAAATTTCTTTTATCTGGTTAATCACCAAAAGCCCTTCAGCTGTGCAAATTTTTATTTGTTTGAGAAGATCTGCTATCAGATGTAATATGATTTGTTGTATAGGCTTGGAGTCTGACAGTCCTGGGGTCGAATCCAGTCTCTGTTATTCTCTAACTGGGTGACCCTAATTTCCTCATCTGTTGATAAGGATAATGATACCTACCATATGATTGCTGTGAGTATGAGAAAACAATGCATGTAAAGCATGTAGTATAGGACCTGACACTCAGGAAACACCTAGCATAGCTCCTTAAAAGTTGTGATAACGACTTACTTGCATGGACCCTATGACATTTACAGTGTACCCTATACACATTAAGTTCCCATGAATTTTATCAAACCGTTAGGACAGTGGCGAGCACCATGCTAGATGCTGAACACAGCCAAGTACCAGACAGACATTCTCCCTGCCTGCTCTGGCAGTCTAGAAGGATGTCAGACATGCAGACACATGCCTGTGGTACAGCGCGAGGTGTACTGTTAACACAGACAGGCAGTGGTTATCGGTGGTCAGCTCTGGGCGCACTGTGGACTCGAAGGCTCACACCAGGGCCTGTGGGGCCTGACCTCTCCAGGGCCCCACAGCTGCCCTGAGACCCAGCTAGAAGATGCTCCCACCAGCAAGTCATTATCACTTTTTGAGAACACTTAACTTGCTCTATATTATCTACAGTATAATTTCTATTTAATAGCAGAAAAATCTGAATAGCAAATGAAGTTCTCTCTTACCAGTCCAGTATCCAAAAGAAACTACAAGAAGCAGTAAAAATGCACCCGAGCTTATGCTTCAGCAAATTTTCCTGGCTCCTCTTTTCTTCCAGTGTGCATCCGAGATGGCTCCCAATGATCCCCACCTCCTGCAATTCACACTCTTCTGTAGTTTCCTCTTTCATTGTGCCGTGGTCGGTCTTTGTGACCAATAGAAAATGGCAAAAGTGATATCATTGCACTTCTTTTTTTCATTTTAATTTTATTTTTCAATTACGGTTTACATTTGATACTGTTTTGTATTACTTTCAGATGTACTGCATGGTGGTTAGACACTCATATACTTCTCATAGCACTTCTAAGGTTAGGTTATAATCTTGGGTGCTCTCTCACATACACTGTCTCTTTCAGATGATTTGCTCTGGGGAAAGTCATGACTTGAGCAGAGCCAGAGAGAGACCCACATGGCAGGAACTGAAGCCTCCTGCTGACAGCAGTGTGAGTTAACTTGGAAGTGGATTCTTCCAGCCCCACTCAAGACTTCAGAGACTACAGTCCTGGCCGACAGTTTGAGCCCATGAAAGGTCCTGAGGCAGAATTACTGGGCTAAGTCTTTCCTAAATTTCTGGCTGTCAGTATATTTGTGAGATAATAAGTGCTTGTTTTAAGCTACAAAGTTTCGGGGTATTTGTTTTACAGCAATAGATAACTAACACAGTGCCTCTCCTCTGTGCTTCAAGCGTTCTGCTCCTCCTCTGTCACGGCACTGACCACACTGTGTTATAATTACCTGTTTACGTGTCTGTCTCTTCCTCAGACTATGAGCTTAATGGAGATCTTGTCTCATTGTCTTTGCAACCTTATCACCTGGCCCATAGCAAATGGTGAAAAACTTTGTTAGGTGAATAACTTGCATTCGTGTAGCACGTTAAAAGTGGCATAGCATTGAAGCATCCATTCTCTCATAGCCTTCATGAAAACACTGGGACATAACTACTAACAGCATTCCTATTCAGCAGGTAAGGAAATTGAGGCTCAGTGACTCAGTTAAGGGTCTCACAGCTAGTAATTCATAAAATCAGTACTCAAATCCAAGTCATCCATTTCCTAGTCTATGCTCCTTCCAAACTCTTCTTTGTTTAGCTTGGATGATGGGAGGGCAGGACGGGGACAGGAGGAAAATTAATTTGGAGGATGGGGTGCTATCCAATGATGGTGGAGGTCCATAGAGGGGGACAAAAGCGTGGCTCATTTATAAATAGGCTGGGTCTCTATGGGCCTTCTGTGCAACCCACATTCAATATTTCATTTAATCCTCACACACACACACACACAAACCCTAAGCTAGGAAATCAGTTATTTTTATTCCCACTTTACAGTAAGAAAACCAAGTCAAGATCTCTCCTATGATAAGTGATAGAGCTGGGACTCAAGCAAATGTATTCAAAGTGCTAGTTCAAGGCTCTTTTTAAAAAACTCAGACCACTTCTTTTTCCCAGAACCAGACAGTGGGGTTTGGAGTCCACATACAAGTCCTGATTCCAGCAAGGGCCCACAGAGCAAGATGTCACAGTCCCAGACAATGAGCAGCCATGACTAATGCAAGGATTCCATCTGTGTGGTTACGTCCCACCTCACCCTCATGCTGAGTTCCAGTCACTAATTCTCAGGCCCAAGGTCAGAGGTTTCACAATATTCCTTCTAGCAATAAAAGCAAATATGCTGTTATAATTAGAGTCAGTTTCAGTTCACACATCTTTAAAATGGGAAAACTAATTACATCGATGATTAAATGTGATGATGTATGTAAACTGGCTGGCACGGAATAGGTATTCATGAGCATATAAATACTCTTCTCCCCTTTGGCTCTCCCTTCTATTCCTATGAGACACTTCCAGGACAGGAGCACACATCCTTTTGTGAGTCTTTCTTCTTCCCATAAGCTGAAGGCTTAGTAGTGGCAGTGGAAAGCAGAGGGAAAAGAAGAAATTTCTGAGGGGTCTGTACAATCTCCAGCCTGAAGGGAGCTCACAGTGGGATTTCTGCTTCATGTCAGCTGCGCAGTGGGGCGGGAAGACCTCCATCCTCAGAGGGCAGGTATCATGCAGAGGAGAAGAAGCCCCAGCTGTTCTGTGAGTCCTAACGGAATGTGGCTCAGGGCTGCCTGACGCCTGGCAGTCCTGATAAAGTTTGGATAAACTTGGCCTGTTCACTTCCATGCAACAGACCTTTCCCCTTGAGGGCTCAGTGACCAGAAAAACATCCCAGAGGCCAATGATTTCTCATTCTCCAGGGATGCAGGCAGCAGACAGTTTCTGGGCTGAACATCAGGGACAAACCAATGAACTGTGAGGACCTTTGCACTGAGGGCTCCGTCTGATCCCAGGAAATGGATTGCTGGTTCCGTGTGCTAGAAGACAGCTTCCTGCCAGGAAGAGGAGCTGGGCTTTATCTCCATGAGCACCAGCATGTAGATGTGGCTGTCTGGCATTTCATGGATGGCTGTGGAGATGGCCGGCCCTAGCTGTAAATCAGAGTGAGCCTGACTCATTTGGTCCTATCCAATGCAGTTCATAACAATTAAACAGCCAAGTGAGAACCTACCAGGTCAAGCCTTTGAAGAAGCAAGTGGTGTTGGGAAAAGGTCATGGGCTTTGAAGTTTGAGAGGCTTTGGTTTAAATCCTAGCTCCACCACCTACTAATGATGACTTGGGAAATACTCTTACCCTCTTTGGGCTTCAGTTTATTTAAATGTAAAGTAATAGTAATAGTTACACCTGCTTTGCAGGGCTGAGATAAAAATTAAATAAAGTTATCATGTATAAAGGGTGTAGAATAATGTATGCTGCCTAATCAGTGCTCAGAAACCTATCTTCATTATTAGGTTTCATGGGGAGATGGAGAAGAGGTGAATAACAGACATAGTTAGGGAGATAGAACAGGTAAAATTCAATATAATTCCTTTGACTTTTTTCAACCAGCACATATTAGAGAACCTCCTAAGTGCTAGCAACTAGAGGGGAGATATAAGAACAATGGCCCCTGACCTAGAGGAACTCAGAGTTTTGCAACTGAGATTGATGAGTAAGTCAATAATTTCTACCAGGATTATAAGTGGTCTGCGATAAAGAAGTTAAAATTCCATGAGAGCAGAGTGGAAGAAGTGCTTACATTCTCTGAAGGAGTTAAAAGAGGCCTTGCTGAGGAAGCAACTCTTGGGCTCCATTGGCTGAGACTTAAAGGATGAACAAACAGAAGCTTAGCAGGTGAAATGGGGTGGAAGGTCACTGCTGATGCTGGAGACAGTCTGCGGAAAAAACACAGAGACACGAAAGAGCTTTGTTAGGGGAATTGGAACCATGGAGTAACTGGATATGAGACATGATAAAGGACCATCAGCCTTGAAAGATACTAAAAAGTCCTTGCTTGTTTGCTAAGGAGTTGGGACTTCACTCTGCAGGCAACAAAGGGGTTTTAAAGCAAAAAGAAGATGATTAACTTGTTTTCAGGAAAGGTAAGTGGGTGGAGGATGGAATGCAAAGAAGACAGAGTGGAGGCCAGGAGACTGGAAGCACGTGAAGATAAGAAGCTCATCTGTTACATAATCAGGAAGCTGGTGGTGATCAGGAAGAGAGGCTAGACCTCCTGGCTCCTGGTTTGAGGTTTTTGATTAGATTGCTCCTCCTTTCACATCTTTGAAACCTTCCTACTAAGCAAAATTTGACCTAAAATTACAGCACTCATGTGAACAGGAAAATAAAGCACAAAAAATTGCAACTAGGTTGAATTGGACTGAGGCACTTGGTTTTTATCCATAATCTTCCACAGCATTAAGTATTTTTCTGAGCACCCACTCTGTGAGGTCTGCATTTCTAAGGAGAATGCAAATCCTTACTAATTTGGGCCAATCATTCATCCATTTGTCCAATCGACCCACCCATCCACAGAACTACAGAATCATCCATCCATCCACAGAAATGCATTGGCAGCTGCTGCATTCTAGTCTGGCTAAGTCCTGGAGGTATAGAGAGGAAAGGCAACCTATGCTGTCAAACAGCTCACAGCCTCATGGAGCAGGAGACAGAAAAACAGACAGGGACAATCCAATGTGATGAGTGCTAATCCAATGAGAAGTCTGAGCCATCACGGAAGAAGGGGACACTTGTGTCACGCCTTGAAGGGCGAAGAAGAGGGTGCAAAGGTACTCTAAGTAAAAGGAAGAGCATATGCTGTTTGGGTTACAGTGCAACGGTGAGAGTGATTTGAATTCAAGTAAACAACTCTCTTCCTAGTCCTGAAGCCAAACACTTACTGTGCCTATTTTAACTATATAAATCACATGAATTCAGATGTAATTTATGGCTTCCCTCTGGCATCTCACTATACAAGACTAAACCAGAGTCCACTTTCCCCAAAACTATCAAATAGGCAAAGTCTGCTCAACATTTTCTGACCTCCTCTTTCAGCGCCTGTCTCAGGGCACCTGGACTTCTGCTGGCCTCAGGGCCCTAAGTCGTTCCTCCAACAAACAAGAGCCAACTTCAGCCCCTCCTGGGCAGTGGCTCAAGCTCCCAGTCTCTGTCCATTCTCGCTCACTTCCCTATCAAGTCTTAGCTTGTGCATCAAATTCTGTCAGGTTTTTAGATGGCTTTACATTGTTCCTAACTATATTATTTTGCTTAGAACTATTGGCCAGCTTAGAGCATTACCCTGTCAGAGGTGTCTGCACTCAACATTCCTTTCCTCATCTTACTTGTCCTCTGTGAGGTGCATGACTTCGTCATTCCTCCACTCATGGTTTTTAGTGACATCCCGTTCTGTGGAGTCACCTCCCTACCTCTCTGGCAGCCCCATAGGTAAAGCTGTATCACACACTGAGTTTTAACCATCTCCCTATTTTGGTCTTCTCTCCAGACAAAAGCTCTGTATCCTACTCAGTTTTTCTCTCCCCAGTCCCTCCACATAGTGGCAATAATAAACATCTATGAATGAATGAACTACTAAGGGATTGGACTGAAGTCCCTGGAACAGACTTCTGCCAATAGAATGACACTCTAGAGGTAGGAATGGCAAGTGTAGCAGGCAGGTTGGAGAGCCAGCGTTGGAGAGCTTCAGCATAGGCCTCTGCTATAGGCCAGCACCTACATTGCCTGTGTCTGAGTTTTGTGGAGAGAAGAGAAATGCCGCACTTGAGACAAGAAGAAGACAGTATCTTATACCTTCATTTTTCTGAGCCCTGTCTGGCCTAATTTCTCCAGGCCCATTTCTGAGGGCCTGTGCTACTTTGCGTGGTTCTTATTCATAAACTAGGATCTATTAATGACACACCAAGAGCTGATATTATACTTGACCTCAATTATGTTTTAACATTAATGCTGTGAAATTTCACAGAAGAGAAGAACTAAATTGGAGTTAATGCTCACTAAAAAGAAAATGAGTAGTCCCTGGTTTATTATTTTAAAAAATCCTGGCTTTTGGTCTGAATTTTTCTTTCTTTCTTTCTCTTCTTTTTTTTTTTTTGTATTAAGATCCAAAAATACTAAAAAGTCTGACTGACTAGCCATATAAAACATATGCTGAGAGTCCTCAGCCAAAGACAAATATGGGAAAAGTCAAACAGTGTATAGAAAACAAATAAATGAATCACAGTGTTGGGTAAACTGCTGTTTGGCACGGACCCATGAACACAGACCAAGAAGTGTCTCTGCAAAGATGTTAGAAATATCTGTGAAAAATATCTCCAAAAACTGATCTGCATTTGCCCTGAAATCTTGTCTACAACTGAACTTTGTTCTAGAGGAATAATCCATAGTGTTTTCCCTTAGTACATTATTGTTCACCAATTTGTCCATGGATCCTGGGTGAGGCTGGTCCCCACAGGGTGAACTGCACCCTGCAGTGGCCTTGGTCACCGTTGTCATGCATGGCCAGCTGGAGCCAGGCTGACCCACAGCATGGGAAAAAAAGGTGATAGAATCTGGCTGCTTGGAGACATGGCATGGGGCCAGGACTAGGAGTTGGGGCCTTGGGTCAAATAGCTGTACACCACATGTAACAGTCTTTAAAAAGCCCAGTCCTTAGCATGCAACAGCCTACAGACTGTTTAGTCTAATGTTCAACTTGACATTTAATTACCATAGCTTCTTTAGTTTATGAAATCCCTTTTTTTTTATTATTTTAAAAGCATCTTGTGAATATTAGGGATGCAAAAGGAGGAAGGACTTAAGCTTAAGTGTTCCAAAATCTGTCCAATAACTACTTCTGTGTGCTAAGTTCTAGGTCCAACAGGAGCTACACACACACACACACACACACACATACTAAATAGGCACAAATCCTCTTGCTCTCAAAGAATGTACAGTCTAGGAGGCAACATAAGACAGAGGTATTATATCTGTAAAGTTAGGTAGAAGGAGCAGAGTAATAATGATAGCCCAGCATTTATTAAATACTATGGATAAAGCACTATTCTACATGCTATACATTTATTAGCTCATTTACACCTAACAAAAGCCATATGAAGTAGGTACTACAAGTAGCTCCATTTTACAGATGAGGAAACTGAGGCATGGAGAAATTTATAACTTGCCCGACATCACCAGTAAGGTATCAGTAGGGATTTGAACTCAAGCGGTACAACTGCAGATCCTGTGTGCTTAGCTACTGTGCTATTCTGCCTGCCAGGGACTTCCTGAGAGGTGCATATCTAAAGCGTTCTGGGAGCTCAGCTGAGGAAGACATTCACTGCACCCAAGGAGAAAGGTTACGGGCAACTTGTGGAGAGGTGACATTTGCATTAAGCCTTGAAGAATGGAGAGGATTCGCACATGCAAGTATTGGTGGTGAGAATGGAAGATCAATTCAGAGAAAAAGAGAAAAGTGTTTTCGAGTTGAGGGCAGCATTAGTAAAACATGAAGCAGGAAACACAAGGGATCTAAGGAAACAAACAGTCAGGACTGGTCTGGTTGCAGGGGTCTGGCTGCAGCCCACAGGCCACGTGCGGCCCAAGATGACAGTGAGTGTGGCCCAACACAAAACTGTAAATTTGATTACAACCCTTTTCTTGCTCATCGGTTTTTGTTAGTGTTTGTGTATTTAACGTGTGGCCTAAGACAACTCTTCTTCTTCCAGTGTTGCCCAGAGACGCCAAAAGGTAGGACACCCCTGGCAGAGTGTGTGAAAGCAAAGTAGTGAGGACTGGGGCGTGAGTGGGAGCTAGACCTGAACGGTTTGCCCAGAAATCTGATCCTTGCTAACCTATTCCCAGGTTAAACTCATTAACTTATTACCAAAATACACTCTCAGAGACAAACTTTGACAATACAAAGGAACAGAAGAGAGAGGGGTTTTTTTTGTTTTTTTTTTTAAAGTCATTTCCCCCCAAAGGCCTGCAAATGCAAGGGGACTTAATTCTGTTTCCAGTTTTCTGCTTGTCATGTGTGACTATCCTTCCAGATGTTGCAGGTCAGCTATACCCTGTCAAATCATCAGACAAATAAGTGCAAACATCATATGAGATGGTAGTCAGATCCTTGGCAAGAATCCTTGATAATCATGAAGCATTCCAGAGCTTCTCTAGAAACAATTGGGGTTTGAATTACTCTTACAGCTATGCAAGTAATATATAATTAGTGTGTAAAATAAATCTATGTACTTATTTTAGAATTGGTAGGGTCTTTAGAAACCATGTAGTCTATTATTTTGCAGAGGAAGCAAAAAAAAAAATAGCTAAAAAGGTTAAGTGGAGTTATTTGACGTCATCCAGCAAGTCAACAGTGAAAACATGTTTTGAACACAAAATTTTTGGAAAGTAAAACAAATAATTTTATTGCATGTCACAAAATCTTCTTATAGATGTATTCAGTGTTCTGCTATTCCATCATTCTTTCATGAATATTTAAATTTTGGTTAAAACACAATAGCTAAAGGGGAGGCTTTAAAAGAAAATTGAACATAATTTTTGTTTAGATTTTATTTCTTTATTTTTAGGCAGAGGGAAAGGAAGGGAGAAAGAGGGAGAGAAACATCAATGTGTGGTTGCCTCTCATGTGCCCCCACCAGGGACCCGGCCCACAACCCAGGCATGTGCCCCGACTGGGAATCGAACCTGGACCCTCTGGTTCCCAGCCCACGCTCAGTCCACTGAGCTACACCAGCCGGGCAGCTGAACACAATTTTTTATGTTCACTTAGAATGTGAGCTTTTAAAAAATATACCGTGCTACAAAATACTTTGTTAGAGTTATTACAATGAACAACAGCTGATGCTGCTTGAGCACAACGGTAAGCGCTACATCAAGAGCTCAAAAACACTTCATCTCAAACGATAGCACAACGACCCTCACAGTGGAACTCTTATCCCCACTTTCTGGCGGAGAAAACTTAAAGACATGTGGTAACTTGCTCAAGGTTACACAGCTAGTGAGTACCTAGTCTGGGTTCAGACCCAGGACCACCTGACATCAAATTCTGCATTAGTAACTATTACAATACATGACCTCCATAGCTAGTTAGTGGGTGAAACTTAACTTTTTACCAGGAAATATTAATTATCCAGCCAAAGTGTAGAAATAAGAAGTCTTAATTTTTAAGAATTTCTACCCTTACTAAAAGCCTCTAGGTAGGTAACACTTTTAACAGGTGTTCCTGTATGTCACAACCAACCATTCTTGCTGCATTTTTTTCAAAGTCTATTTAAATTTTTTAATTTTTTAATTAAGCTTATTGGGATGACCTTGGTTAGTAGGGTTATACAGGTTCCAAGAGCACATTTGTATGATGCATGACCTGTGTATTGCATTGTGTGCAGCATACCGCCCAAAGTCAAATCATCTTCCATCACCATATGTTTGCCCCTTAACTGTTTACAATTCCCCCACCCCCTTCCATCTGTCTGTCTCTAAGTTTGTTTTATATCCCACATATGAATGAAATCATATGATTCTTAGCTTTTTCTGACTGACTTATTTCTCTTAGCATAATATTTTCAAGGTCCATCCACGTTGTTGCAAAAGGCAGCAGTTCATCTCTTCTTATGGCTGAGTAGTATTCCATAGTATATATGTACTATACCTTCTTCACCCAGTCCTCTATTGAAGGACTTTGCTGGGAAAACAGACAGCCTTAGTTTATCACAAAGTCAAAATTTCAGTGACTGTTACGATTGTTAGCAGCCTCCAGCCTGCCCGGTGCTTGGCTATCAAACAGCTGCCCTGCCATGAGTGAAGCCTGCTTGGTTTGCCTGGGACCCCGGGCAGGAGGTCTTGAGCTTCAGTGAGCCTAGGGCCCAGCCTTCTGCTCTGCCTGGCTCCACCTGTGGTTCCGCTGACCATAGACCCCATTGGCAGCAGTAAAGAAAATGCTTTTGAGTCTCTCGCTTCCTCCATATCCTCACTGTCACTGCCCTCCTTTAGATCTCTGCCAGTCATTTCTTGCCAAGACTACTCTAAAACCCCCATGGCCTCATGCATCTAACCTGACACCTTCCCATCCATCCTCCCTCTGCTATCAGAATGACCTCTCTAAACAGATCATGTCAGCCCAGGCCAGGTCGCTCAGTTGGCTGGAGCATCATCCCATACACCAAAAGGTCATGGGTTCGATTCCCAGTCAGGGCACATACCTAGTCTCTTTGGTCCCCAGTCTGGGAGGATATGGGAGGCAACCAATCAATGTTTCTCTCTCTCTCTCTCTCTTCCTTTCTCTCTAAATTCAATAAACATACCCTTGGGTGAGGATTAAAAAAAACGAACTGATCATGTCAATCCTTTACTCTGAAGTCTTTGATGGCTTCACGTTGCTGACAAAATAGAAGTCACAATTTGGCCTTTCCTTACCTTCTGGGATTCAACAAATATTTGGCGAATTAGTGAATGCTCTTCTGTTTAGGCATCTTTTTATCAAATATTTCCTCCACTTGTTCTTCAACAATTGGATTTACTGAGTGTCCACACATGATGAATTTTAACAATCACTATATTTTTACATGGTAATGAACACAGTTATGGACATAGAATCTAGAGACTTGAGTTTAGGTGCTGTTTTGGCCCTTTGTCTCTCCGTGGCTTTGGGAAAGACATTTCTCTCTTCTGGGCCTCAGTTTCTCTATCTATGTAAGAGAAGGTAGATTTAAACTATCTCTGAGGCTCTTACCAGGCCATGTCTATACTGGTTCCTGATACTAGAATCCCCTTAGAAAAACTAAGAATGTTCACTTCTAGCCAGCCAAAGAGGTGCCTTCCACAGCTAAGTCCTGTGCTCAGCAGATTCGAGACGTCTTGCTTTATCCACCTCACCACTTCAGCCCCTTCTCTTGGGATCTCATGACCAGCCCTGCACCGAATCACTGCACTGGCATTTGCATCTTCAGAGTGATAGACCCTAGAGCTGAGACAATGGAGCTCTTAGAGCCTTCAGCTATGATCTCATCTACTGATCAAGATTTTTCTTGGCTCAGCCCCTAACAACACCAACGAAAGCCCCTACTTCGGAAGTACCGGGATTGACTCAGCATGCTCTAGGTCTGGGACTGGAGCAGGAACTTGTGTGGACCAGTGGGGACCTTGCAGCCTCCAGTGGGAGAGAGAAAAAAAGCCAGACAACCCGGGAGAAGGCATCCTGAGGTCAAAGAGACTTGTGAAGGTGGAAGGCAGCAGGGCTGGTGCGAGGGAGAACTCCTTTCCTTTATTGAGAACCATCTGTGCACCAGGCACTTTCAATCTGGGCTACAACTTCGCGAGGCAGGTATTATCCTATTCCCCAAGCTCAGAGAGATTAACTAATTTTTCCCAATCACATGACTACCAAGTAGCTGTGGAGTTTAAACTTTGGTCTCCAAAGACCTACATTCTTTCCTTCACGCACCAAGGAAAGCACCTGGGAAGGATTTAGGAAGTCTTGAGAGTAAAGCCAGATGCATAGGAAATAGTCACTGGATGCTTGTTTCAAGGCATCAGGCAAAATACATATGGAATAATACTGAATCCAAAATCACCAACACTAACCGTGAGAAAAACTAGAATGACATTCAGGATACTAAATAGCTTTAGGTCATAAATATTGTCTTTGTGGGTGCATAAAAAGATGTTAATTCCTTGAACAGGCATGTGACTAATATTCGGGTGTGGCATCAGGCATCTTATCCACACAGCTGTCTGGGTAGCTAATCTGTGGCTCAAGTCTCTAGCTGCTGTCTGTCTGCCCAGAGGCATGCAGCGCTCTAATCTCCCGTCTTCCAGTTAGCTTGACATTTTTGCTGAGTCTGACTCACTCACTCCCAGCCTCAATTGTTCTGTGCCAATGCAGACTTCTTTTACAGCTGGCCTACTTAGAAACACAGGATGTTAGTGTTGGAAGGGAGCTACCTTAGGAGTTACCTGGTATAACCCCCTCATGTTACAAATGAGAACATTGGCCCCAGACAAGTTTTGGTGGTGTCTGAATGCAGGTGGGTTTGGGTGTGAGGCACTACGGGACCCTGTCAGGAGGAGGAGAAGGAGGAGGAAGCTGGCAATTCTAACTCCCCTGCAGGATTACACAGGTTGCGGTGAGCTCAGGGAGCAGACCCAGCCTCCGGGAAGACTGGGTTGGGATTGGGAGGCACAGTGTCAGGATCCCAGCCAAGCCGTCTGGAGTTCAGGGCCGGAGAATGTGGGGCTGGGCAGGGGAATTGGGCTGAAGGTCAGTTGTGAGGACTAAGCCAACATGCCCAGGCAGGCAATGGGGTGTGAAGAGAAAAGTCCTAACTCAGAGTCTATCAGCATGTGCAGAGTTCACCAGACGCACGATAAAGTCCAGATTAGTGGCAGTATTCCCCACCCCCAAGGTGGGTTGTGGTTGACGCATTCCTCACCCTTTTTTGGAAGGCTCAAACCTGTAGCTGGAGGGAGCAAGTGACCTCAGCTCATAGCTGGGGAGACAGGGAAGACATCACTGAAATATTCCATCCATTCCGCCTCCCAAGTGTCTCTTGAATGCTCCTTTCCTCTGTTTCTGTTGTTGTCATCCTGAACCCCGGTTGCCACCCACACGAATTATTGCAACAGATTTTGGTTCACCTCTCTCTCTCTCGGCCTGTAACAATGCATTCTTCTCACTGTCACCAGGGAGATTTCTATGGTACATGAGGATGTCACTTGCTTTCTATAAATGTTGGATGCTTTACCACTGCCCAGCAGCCTTTCTCAATGGGGCTTCCATGGGAGAATCAAGCTCTACAGAAAATTATTTGAGTGACTATTTTGTCAGCTCTTTCAAGGATAAAACACACCTGGTACCATTCTAGGTATACAGAAGAGAAACTGATTCGCGTATGAATGCCTGAAGTCAAGCGGGCTCAAAACCCCAATGTCTAAGCCCTGCACGCTGGGTCCCACATATCCTCAGTCCAAACTTTCCTCTCGTCTCATCTTCTGCCCTTCCTACCGTACATCGTATGCTCTTGCCACACCAAACTCTTCCCATTTCTTCATCATGCTTTTTTAAAATTTACTTTTTGTTCTTTCTATCACCATTTATCCCCTTATAACCTCTTCCACTCCCATCCATCCTCCTTCCCCTGCAATCGCCATGCTGTTGTCCGCATCCATGGTTTAATTTTTATTTACTGATTTTTTTTTTAGAAAGAGAGAGGAAGGGAGAGAGAGAGAAAAAAAAACTTCAGTTTGTTGTGCCACTTATTTATGTATGCATTGGTTGATTCTTGTACGTGCCTAGACTGGAGATCCAACCAGTAACCGTGGTGTATCTGGGCGAGGCTCTAACCAACTTAGCTACCCGACCAGGGCCCATCATGCTCTGTTTTTCATGTCTTAGCGTTCTTCCTTCCACCTGGCCTCCTCACTGATCTTGTAAAATCTCAGTCATCCTTGAAGGTCTTGCTCAGATGTTACCTCCTCTCTGAAGTGGTGCCTCTACAACATGTGAAGGTTGATTAAATTGTTCCTTCCTCTGTGCACATATGTTATTTGTGTGTGTACCACTGTATCATTCAGAGTTGGAGGTTTACTTGTCTGTGTGATCTATAAAATTTTGATCACAGCCAGCAACATGCCCGCCCCATCCCATGATCTAAATAGATGTTTATCAAACTGAATGGTCCGAAACTCCCTGGATAATCAAAAAACAATGTCAATTCTGGAACACAGGGCTCTAGACATGTTGTCCATCATTATTTAGGCTTCTACATGACAACGACTAGATCAAAC
This sequence comes from Micronycteris hirsuta, assembly GCA_004026765.1. Taxonomy (NCBI): domain Eukaryota; kingdom Metazoa; phylum Chordata; class Mammalia; order Chiroptera; family Phyllostomidae; genus Micronycteris; species Micronycteris hirsuta. The sequence continues at coordinate 11,034 of PVJI01006649.1, read as the reverse complement.
ATTAAATATGTCAGTGTCAGATTTACAGGTGTGCACGGTGATAGTGTAAGCTGGAAGAAACCATCTTGAATAATTACAGATCAAACGAGAGAGTGAGAGCTGATAGGGCCACTGGGAAGGGAAAATGGAGCTAGAAAGATGTTTGGTAAGGTGTATGAGTAGACTCCTTCAGGAGTTTGCATAGAACCAACTTTATCATTTTTCCAGGAAACAAGAAAAGGAAAATAAGGAGAAATATTTGGTAGTAGGCTTAAGTGAAGGACACATACGTCAAGAACTGATGTCTAAAATGACTCACTGAAGCTGAAATTTGATTAAAAAAAAAAAAGACCTTACATTTGCGTGGTGCAGAACATCATCATACACATGGTCTCATTTAATTCTTAGAATAACCGTGTGGCAGGGGTTGGTTTGAGGTTAGGGTAGGAGTGGTGGGTGTGTGTGTGTGTGTGTGTGTGCTGTTGTTGCAGTTTTGTCTTTACAGAGGAGATGATTAGGGCCCAGAGAGGAGAAATAATATGTTAAACTCCCACTGCCGTGACACTGAACTAAAAGGCAGGCCTGCCTGTCTCAGGTCCAGAGCCGCATTCACTCTATTTCAGAGAAGGAGGCAGCTCCTTGCTCTGAGAGCTGAAGGCCTTTGTAAAATCAAATAGGATGACTTGTAGAGGTTGTTCTGAGTCACGCCTCAGAGGGACTCTCCATAAACTCAAGACTTTTCTAGACTGTTGTAAAAATGAAGATAGAAAACCATTAGTCAACTTGCAGGGAGTAGCTGATACAGAAAGATTCTCGGCTTGAATTAGGCAAAAGTGTGATGTGACTAAAGAATCTGGGGCAGAACAGAAGAGCAGAGGGTGTTTTTTTTTTTTTTTTAATTTGCCTGCGGCTCTGGGGGCTCTATAGGACAGCAAATGAGTGCTCAGCTGCTGCACTGTTCGGTCTGCTTAGGATGAAGAAAAAGTGTCGGGAAGGTGGAGAGGAAGAGCCAGGACCACAGAAGGTCACTCAGCTGGTCCCTCTTAGATTTATCCATGAAACTTGGAAACTGTGGGACCTTAGAATACAAACCTACTAGCCAAAAAGAAAGTAAATAAATAAACAAACAAACAAACAAACCACTGGCTGGCTCTGCAGATGATTCCTTCTGATTCCTTCCATTTAGCGTCTTTCGTATGCATTTCCTGTTGCTCAGGGGCACAGAGTTGGTTTAAATATCTTTGTACCCCACTGTCTAGTGCTCTGAACATATATAACCATTTCAGGAAATGACAGTAACTATTTCAGGTTTGTAAAAAACATCTTTTAAATAACTCCACAGAAGAGATTTCTTGATTTCTTTTCCCTCTCCTTCAAAAGTTACCTAGATAGGTTTTTTTTAATCCTCACTTATTCATCTATGCTAATTGATAGGACCCACTGCGGGTAGGTGATGCCACATGCTAGGCCCATGCTAGGTGCTAAGTAACCAGAAGTGAACCAGAGCTGGCCCGCCCTCATGGAGGCTAGAGTTGAAGGTGACACGGACTGGTGGGGTGGAAAGAGACCACGGAGACTAATTCGCCTGCCTCATTTTAACAATGAGAAAAAGAAGGCCCAGAGAAGGGTAGTATCTCACTGCAGGTCACACAGTGAGTCCTTGGAAAAGCCAGATAAAGAAACAGTTCTTTCACTTTTCAATTAAGATCCTGATCTGAATTTATCCAGGAGGCCAAAAAAAGCATTATCTTCCTTCCCTCCTTTCCCAACTCAGTAAATCTCTTTCTTGGCTTCTTGGTTATTAGAGAAAGTAAATGTTTTCCTACCCTGTCTTTTCTGGAACTAAGCATGCTCTGTTAGTAATAAACCAGTTTCCTCATTCCCTGGAACTCTGTCTTCTACATCCTTTGTGAACCTCCCGTCTCCACAGAGGCTCTCAGCCTTACAACCGCAGCTCCGGGACCAGAAAAACATGCTGCCCGTTTGATTTTTTCCACAGGAAGCAGAATGTTAACTCTCTGTCAGAAAACACCACGAAGTTCTGTTTCACTGTTGTCTAAAAGATTTATGCTGTAGTAAATACTGATAATATTTGTATCGGTTAGTGTTCTCCAGAGAAACAGAACCAACAGGAGAGAGAGTGGTGGGGGAGAGAATTTGGGGAATTGGCTCATGCAGTCGTGCAGGCTGGCAAGTCCAAAGTCTTCAGCGGAGGCCAGCAGGCCGGAGGCCCAGGGTAGAGCCAGCTTTGCAGTTCATCTGCTGACAGCGCTCTCTCTTGCTAGGACACGGCCAGCCTTTTGTCTGTTCAGGCCTTAGGCTGATGGGAGGGGGTTCACCCATATGATGGAGGGCAATCTGCTTTATTCAAAGTCCACTGATTTAAATGCCAATCTCACCCAGAAATGCCCTCACAGAAACATCCAAGAACAACATTTGACTGAAGATCTTGGCACCATGGGCCCAGACAAGTTGACACAAAATTAACCATTACAATACCATAAGCTGAATTTTTTACAGCCCCAAGAGTCATACCCGATTTCTGACGTAGCCACATGGATGTAGGTGCTGCGGGAACCATGGAGGCAAAGGTCTCATGAAAATGGAGTTCTGAGTCAGGGGAGAAGGAAGGAAGCCTGACCAAGGTGGAGAAACCACCAGGTGGACAGAAATGTTACAACTGGAAAAGACCATCAGAAGAGAGCTTTCTTTCAGCAAACTTGGAGACTCCCTAGCCCTAATGCTTTTCCTACTGTTCTGTCTCATAGATGAAAAGGAGGAAAATTTAAAGACCAAAGACCAGATAGGTGAGACATTGCATCGCTCTTCCTTGGGACCAGATTTCAAACAACCAGACCTCTGGGGCTGAGATATTTCCCCTCCTGACCCCTCTGTATGGGGGGCCGAGGCAACTGGCTTCATGCTAAGGGAATTAAAGCCTGTGGCTGTAGATTGCTTGGAGCTCTGACCCTCAGGGAAGCAGCGGCAGTCTTAGAGCTCCAAACATACCCCATGAAGGGCTTCAGAAGGGAGTGTTTTTAAAAAATAATCGTCACTCAAGGATATGTTTATTGATTTTAGAGAAAGAAGGGAGACAGAGAGAGAGAGAAAGAAAGAGAGAAACATCAATCAGTTGCCTCTCATGGGGGCCCTGACCAGGGATTGAACCCACAACCTTTTGGTGTATAGGACAGCACTCCAACAAACTGAGCCACCCAGCTTGGGCCAAAAGGGAGGTTCTTGTGTACATTCAGCAAACGTCTCTTGTGCCAGGCACTGTTCTAGGAGCTGGCAATGCAGCAGTGGACAGAACCCACACAAATCCCTGCTGTCCTGCAGTTCACATTCTGCCAGGGGAGGCAGACAATGCACAATATAATGACATGAAAGACAGCATACAGTGTGCTAATGACAAATGCTGAAAGGAAACTAAAGCAGGGAAAGGGGCAAGGAAATGCTGGGAAATGGGTGTTGCCATTTCAAATAAGGCGGCTAAGGAATTCCTCCCTGAGAAAGTGACATCTGAGTGAAGAACAGAAGAAAGAGAGAGTGAGAAATGCAGACATGTGAGGGAAGAGCATTCCAGGAAGAAGACCATTTTTGTGGGAAAGTGTATCCCCCAGAAGATATACTGAAGGTATATCCCAATTCCTGGTACTTGTACAATGTGTATGTCCTTATTTGGAAATAGGGACTGATAAGAGGACACAGAGACAAAGATATATAGGGAGACTGCCCTGTGATGACAGCCAGAGATCGGAGTGAGGCAGCTGCACACCGGGACCTCCAAAGATTGATGGCCACCATCAGAAGCCTGGGGAGACAAGGAAGGCTTCTCCCTTATGGGATGCAGAGGGAGCATGGTCCTTCCGACACCTTGATTTTTGAACTTCTGGCCTCCAGAACCAAGAGACAATAAATTTTGTTTTAATCCACCCAGTTTATGGTACTTGGCTACAGCAGCCCTAAGAAAGGTGTATTTGTGCATTCTTCCCATCAGCCCTGCTCTCCCACGGGCACTCTGAAATGATCGGTCTCTTTCACATGTCTGTGCATCAGCACCTGCTGCCCTCCTTGCCTGGGTATCCTTCCCCCTCCCCAGGTTTAATTCCTAATAATGCCTACCTATCTATCAAGCCTCCACCTAGGCTTGCTTCTTCTAGGAAGCATTCCCTATTCTCCCTTCCTCCTCTTCTGTCCCTACCACACAAAATCACACCCTAACACACACACTGGGGGCTTGCAAGGGGGGCGCCTAATGGAGGAGTGCTTCTCGTTCTCACTGTGTATCAGTTAGAACTGTAATTATTTGCTTTCTTACCTTTTTCACTAGATTGTAAACATCTCTGTGGCAGGGGCTGTATCTTTTATTTCTACATTCCTGACCTGCCCTAGTCCTCATCTCAAAAAAATTAAAATTATTTTTTAAAGGAAGTGAATAAAAACAAACCTCTGAAGTAAGGGTATTATCTCTATTTTTTTCTATTGAGGAAACAGGCTCAAAAACTCGTAAGTGACTCCAGTCAAGGTCATGCAATTAATACAGGGCAGAAAAGGAGCTCAAAACTGATCTTGAGGCTTCAAAGTTGGATGTTTCTTCTGTAGCCTCACAGAACAATTTTTGTGCTAGAGGTGCCCAAATTCCTCAAAAGTAAAATGAGAATCAAACGTACTCATTTTCCAGGACAGCTGTGGGGGACAACTGAGATCAGCTCTGGCATCGCTCAGAGTGAGTAGGTGTGGGGACCACTGGTTCGAAGCAGGCCTCTGCAAGACTGGTGAGGATAAGGATGCCTCTCTGTCCTTCCCTTTGACCCTAAAAGGTTTCATCCATTGGACAAGGAGATCACAAGAAGGAGATGTCTTCCAGGAGAGAAGGGGCCCACAAACTGTGTCAAGAGTCAGAGTCATATTGGGATGAGGAGGGAGTAGATGCAAAGTTCATCTTGATCTGAGGCTCTCTCAAAGCCTGACTCCGTGCCGGGGCCAAGAGCTTGGCTCCTGGAGTTGAAAAAGGTTTTCTTTTAAAAAGGTTTTTCAATTCTACAAGAATGATTTCAAAAACAGCCCTCCTGGCACTAGGGATACTTGCCTCTGCCATTCGGACGGGAAATGATCTACCCAGATGTGGGCCTGACCAGTCTCCCTTCCCTATCAGGATCAGGACTTCAAGCTCAGAAGGGCAGAAGACAGCTCATCCCTTAACCAGCCGTCTTCACATACCGCTCGTGCACAGCATTCGGAACTGTGTGCTGTACAACAGGTAGAATAACACTGGTAGAGTAACACCATGTCCTTTCAGGATAATACACATGGTGGGGAATTTGCTACAGGCGGAAGCAGTTTCATAAATGGGGCAGATCCAGATGTGAAAACGCTGTGTGGCTTGGAACAGACACTGAATTATGTGAAGCATGAATTTATCTCCTTCCTGAAATTCCTGGTATACAATTTATTAGTCTCTTCTTACTAATTAACTATGGTGTTCTATATCCAACCTTGGACTGCTAGGTAAATTCTGACCATTCGTTCATTACACAGCTATATATTGAGTACCTACCACATGCCAGGCAGTGTGAACAGTATAGGGGATCTAGATTCTGACTCTGAAGGAAGGAGAGGAGATTGTTTTGTACAAATTCAGAGGGCTTCTCCATTTAAATGTCTTCGTGGGGAAGTGAGAATGTCTCCCCTATCTGCATATGGAGGAAATCATTTCATGTAGAATGGCTTAGTCCTGCTGTTCCCTGGACTCATCATCTCATCCGGGGGTAGTTCAGGATGGAGAAGGATAGAGCCGCAGAACATGTTGCCATGGAAACTCAACATGAACACACCTTGGCTCCTTTGTATCACCCCCAAATTACCTTTATAACTAGTGTACAGTTTCGGAACATGGAAGATTTTTTTAATTTCCTCACAGCCAGTCATAAAGCATTTTCCAAGGCACACAGACAAAGGAATGGTCCTTTGTGTTTGAGGCCATGCTAACGCTGTTTCCTAAACCGAGAGTATGGAATCAGGATCCAGACTATCTTATCTTATTCTTTTATGGAAGATTTCACTTTCAAATTCCCTTCACATATTATCTCACTTTTTATTGTCATATTTTTAACCTAATGCTTTAGTAATCCAAAAGGGCAGAAAAATGAATTTACAAACACTTATGCCTCAAAGTAATCATGCAGGGTAGGAACTAATGTCCCTACTGGTTGAATGGAAGAACTAAGGTTCAGAGGGTTTCCATGGTGGGATTGAGGTCACATGGTTAGAAATGGTGGGATGAGGAATGGAACCAGGCCTTTAGATTCCAAACTGGGTGTCATCCTGTTATACCTCCATTGATTGCCAGTCCTTTCCAGCCTTTGCTATTTTATAAAACAATAAAGCTTTTCTTTAAAGCTTTGCTTTTTAAGAAAACAGCTTAAAAACGGATGACATTGATCTAACAAAAAAAGAAGAAGAGTTACAAGACAACAACAGCAGAGCATTAGACCTAGTGCAGGGCCCTTCTAAGCACAGGGCCTTGCATGATCCAGAAAGCCATGAAGTTGGCCCTGGAATTAGGGTTAATGTATATAAAAGTCTTTGTACAGAATAGATGCTCACTAAATTGTAGCTATAATAATTGTGTCAGTTTCTGATTGCTGCTATAGCAAATTATTACAAACTCAGTGGCTGAAAACAACACAAATGTATCTCTTAGTTCTATAGGTCAAAAGTCTTATGGGGTTAATATCAAAATGTCAGTAGGCCCCCATTCCTTCTGGAGGCTCTAGGGGAAAATCCATTTCCTTGTTTTTTCCAGTTTCTAAGGGCAGCCTGCATTCCTTGGCTCATGGCCCCTTCCTTCATCTTCAAAGGCAGCAGTGTAGTATGTTCCCATCTCTTGCTTTCTAACCTGTGCTACCCTTGACACATTTCCTTCTCTGACTCTGACCCATTTCCTGTTAGAAGGACTCTTGTGATTATATTGGTCCCACCTAAATAATTCAGACAACCTCTCTATCACAAGATGCTTAATCACACCTGCAAAGTCCTTTTTGCCATATAAGGTAGCATATTCATGTAAGGTTTCCAGAATTAGGACTTAAACATCTTTGGAGAATCATCATTGAGCCTACTACAATAAAAATGTGATGACAGTTATGGTCGTGAAGAAGACAACAGTGTTCTCCTTTTTTGATCTTTCAGCAATTTCAGAATAAAGTCCAAACTCTTTTGCAAGACATAGTTGGCCTATTGTCATCTGACCCATGCCTACATTTCTAGCTTCAACTCTTTCTACTACCCCACATTCACTGAACATTCCAGCAACACTGAACCACTTGTAATTCTTCCGTTGCAACCTGCTCTCACTTGCTGGCGACCCGCTTCCCTACTGGTGCTGCTGCACAGAATATGCTCTCTCATTTCCCCTCTTCAACATCCCTCTTCCCTCTCAATTCTCTTTTTTAAAGTACAGTTGGCATACAATATTATATTAGTTATATTAATTTCAAGTGCATAATATAGTGATTTGACATTTTTATATCTTACAATGTGATCACCCCACTAATTCTAGGCATTTTTTTAGCACTAAACCCAAATTTTCCTCTTGCAGAACCCTTAATCCACTGCTTACCTGACATCTTGAGTAAGTTACTTCTCTTCTATAAGTCTCAGTTTTCATATCTAAAGAGTGAAATAATAAAATGTTACACACATTAATGTAAGAATCAAATGACATGATGCACACAAAGCACTTAGCAGGCTGCCTGGCAGATGTTGAGTGCTCACAAATAAATCATCTATATTTATCATTGTAAATACTTCTTGACCATTCCCTCCAATGTGATGTAAGAATTTCTTCCTCTGTCCCCTTTAGCAGCCAGTGCACAGAAGGCAGAAGTCTTTCCTGAAAGTGTCTATTCTTGATGCTGTACTGACCATTCTTTAGGATCAGGACTTAATCATTCATGTCTGTGTCCCTAATGTCTAGCACAGGGTTTGGACCTGTAGGTTAGTACTTATTGAGGCAAAATAGGAAAATAACTCTTAGGAGGACACATGCAAAGTCTATTCTCAGAATATTTCTGTAACACCGTCCTTCCATTCTGATCTTCCTGCAGCACCAGTCTAAAAACACTTCATCTGCATATTTAAATAAAAGTGCAACATTGACAAAACTGACCCTGTTGTGCCAAATTTCCTCTTGTCTTCCTTTGCTCTAGCCACTTCCTCCTTTTTCTGTCTACTTCCTCCTGGTAAAAGTCATCATTTTCTGTGTCACAATCCCATCTTTTTATTACTTCTTCAGAGTGACTGTCTTTTTCCCAAAATCTGAGTTACTGCAAGCTTTGCAGAAAGCTGCATCATGTTACCCGTAACAAGGGGAGTCCTGCCCTTCCTTTCACACCTTGTACTGCAGCTTTAGGTCACCAGGATAGCTGGACCTTGACCACAGATAGAGTTAGTATGTGCTCCTTGTCCCTGCAGGTTACAGTCAAGCTAAAGACAGACCGAGAGCTAGAGCATCCTCGTCACACACTCAGAAACTATTATTAAACGTGAAGCCACTTGAGCCTGTGTGCTCCTTGAGCACAGATTTGAGGAGGACATGGGGCTATCTGAGGCATTCACGAAGTCATCCGCTTGACAGGCATCACAGAGATCCAAAACCCACCCTTCTGCTTGGAGAAGAGACGCTGCACAGCTTAATGGAAAAAGGGCTAACTTTAGAGTCACGACTTGGCTTTGAGCCCAGTTCCTTCATTTACCTGGCTGGCTGCTCTTTTGGCAAATCACCAATACCTGTAAGCCTCTCTATCTTCAACTTTAGGGTAACATTAGACCTACTTCAATTATCTTATAGGGTAAATATACATTTTTTTAAACAATGTAAAAATACTGGTACTTATTGGGCACTAACTATGCACCAAGCACTGGTAGGTGCATATTCCCTATTTTCTACATGAGAAAACCAAGGTTCAGAGAGTTGTCACAGAGTTATTCTGCTAACACACGGGGAGCCAGGATTCAAACACAGGGCTGTCTGATTCAAAAGTCTCTGTGTGTTCATTGTTGTTGTTTTCCATTTAATTAAACCAGACTGATACTCATGAATTATGCATCTAAAAACATTTGGAAATAAAAAGCAAAGTTTTGCACCACACAGGCTAAATACTATTTTATAGGTGAAGAAACCGAGGCCCAGAGCAGTGCAGTAACTTCCTTTAGAAGCCAGTGGCATATTTTAAATCCAACAAGTACTCAGTGGGGCTGGCATGCGTGCAGGTCACTCAGGAGTTAAGGTGTGGCTGCATCCAGGTGAAAGAGGAAAATCCAACATGGTGGGGGCAAGTATTTAAAGCTGTTTTCCCATGTCTCCCACTTGGTGTTGACACAGTCTCAGTGAACTGTTCAGGTCACAAGAGTTCCCACATTCCTTGTTGGTGGACACAGGAGGCCCTCTGGGGTGTCGCCCCAGCACAAGTCTCCAGCCTCACCGTTGTCAGGCCTCCCTTGCCACCACCTACCGCCCAACTTCCTCTTCTGCCAAAATGAACTGCTTGTGGTTCCTGGAACACACCCGGTGGGTTGTGCCTCTGTGCCCTGTTCCCTTTGCCTGGACGGCACCTCACCCTCTGAGTACCCAGGGAGCACCCATACGCCTTTGCAAAGACTGCTTAAATGTCACTTCCTGAATGAAGTCTTACCTAGAGCTAGCCTTCCCCATCTCTCCTTGCTTTAGCTAGAACCAACCAGTCTCTCCTTTGGGCCTCTAATATCTCTTCTACACAGTTTTGTACCAATTTTACTTTTTTATTGCACCAATTTTTTGCAATAAAAATGTTTATTGCAGCATGCTTCCCCTCCTGGGAGCGTGCCCATGCCTTTCTTCCCTCTCAGGAGTGCATCTCCAGAACACTTCAGGGTCCCTGTGAGACTTGTAACCAGGGGAGCAGAGGGCAGCAGCAGCTCGTCTGGGGCTGATCCCCTGAACTTCTCCCGCTTTTCTCTGACTTCTCAGTGAGCCGGAGCAGCCCTGCCTGGCTCTCCTATTGCTTCCTGTATCCCAAGCTCTACCTTGTTTCACTGCCCCCAGCTTTAATAAATGTACTCTCAAAATAAAAAAAATAAAAATAATGCCCTGGCTGGCTTAGCTCAGTGGATTGAGTGCAGGCTGCAAACCAAAGGGTCGCAGGTTCGATTCCCAGTCAGGGCACTTGCCTAGGTTGCGGGCCAGGTCCCCAGTGGGGGCCACGTGAGAGAGAACCACACATTGATGTTTCTCTCTCTCTCTTTCTCCTTCCCTTCCCCTCTCTAAAAATAAAATAAATAAAATATTTTTAAAAAATAAAATAAAATAAATAAATAAAATATTTATTGCAATAAAACTGTTTATTTATATGCCTTTTTTCAACTGACAATGCGTTAAAGGTAAGAATTACCTTATTTCTAGTTTTATTTTTAGTCTTTAGTCTGTAGTATGGTGAACACTTGGTAGCAGAGCCCAGTGGCTTGCTCACGCACCATCTACTCCCAACTTGCTTATCTTTTGCCTGCCTCTCCTGTAAAGGCTGGAAAAGAGTAAATTCTCTTTCCAATCTCCATTACAGTTATTAGGGACTATATAATTCCATATAGTTATTAGGGACTGTGTGGGGGAATAAATAGTATGGTTGTGTAAATATACATATATTTATATGTACATCCATACATACATTCATACAGGGGATCCAGCACAAATAACGCCCCTTTTTTATGCGTTGGTAGTCTATACCAAATGTTTTATTACAAAACCATAAACGTGTAATTCTGTAACGTAACAATATCACACTCAAGCACACCATACAGCATTTTAGGTGAAATGTTCAAATTGCTGTCCATCTTGTGCGAGACATTCACGTACCCTACCAGCCACACTCAGTGGCGTTACTTTGGCTGGACCCCATATATGTAGGAATGTAGATGCATAGAAAAATGTCTTGAAGAAAGACAGAAAATGTTAACAGTGATTGCTTTTGGGATGTGAGACCAAGGCACAGAGAACATTGACTTTTTTTTTTTTTT
>PVJI01006648.1:0-84486 GCA_004026765.1 Micronycteris hirsuta | reverse complement strand
AAAAGTCCAGCCACTGTTAATATAATGAGACTGCTTTGTGCGGCATTGATGTAGCTTGGCAGCCAAGGAGAGTAGACTGGAACGCACATGCGTGAAAATGACAACTTCGCTTGTACTAGTTAGTGGGGGCGGTAGATGCTGTTGAGTGAGCACGTTGTACTGTGTGGCTGTCTCATTCAATGACTGAGCAAAAGAGCAACAAATCTGCATCAAATTTTGCATTAAGCTTGAATATTCCTCTGCAGAAGCTATTCAGATGATTTAAAAGGCTGGAGCTATGGACAACTGCTGACTGGCAGTTTCATCAAGACAATGCGCCCACTCATGCATCACATCTTGTGCAGAGATTTTTGGCGCAATATCAAATCACCCAGGCACTCATGCCCCTACAGCCCAGATTTTGCTCTATGCGACTTCTGGCCTTTCCCAAAACTAAAAGCACCTTTGAAAGGGAAGAGATTTCAGATCATCAAGGAGATTCAGGAAAATATGACAAGACAGCTGATGGCAACTAGAACTGTGTGAGGTCCAAAGGTGTCTATTTTGAATGGACTGAGGCATCACTGTCCTGTGTGCAATGCTTTTTGTATCCTGTATCTTCTTCAATAAACATCTCTGTTTTTCATATTACATGTCTGGATAACTTCAGACCTTGTAATATAGCATAGGGACTACTATTATTGCTACTTGGGATTATTTGGTAATGTTATTTTATAAATGAGAATATTACTTGTTTCAATAACTTTTTTTTTCTATTGCCTTGGGACTACGAATACCTTTCCAAATGTCTGAGTAATCAGTTTAACACTGATGCACAGAAAGACCTCTGTCACCAAGAGATGGTAAAATGTGTATGACTAACACTCTACTCCAAAGATGAAACTTAGAGCACAATATGTACTTCCCCAATGAGTGGTCCTATATTTAGGTATTTAAGACTTACAGTTAATGCTGGGCTGCTTTAGCTCACTGGGAAGTCAGAGATAAGGAGGCCTTGGAGACAAGTTCAGGAGGTGAGCCTGGGCAAGCTGCTGCTGCCCACTGCTCCAGAGTTGCAAGTCTCTTGAGGTCCCTAAGAGTTTAGAAGGTGCATGCCTGCGGGGGAAGAGGAGGGAAGGGCAGGGCAGGGCGTGGCTCTCCAGGTCCTTTGTCCTTTGTGTTTTATCTCTCTTGCAGGTGGGAATCTTAGGGGAGGTCTCAGGGCAGGATTTCAGCAGAATATTTATCAGCTTTCTGGTGTATCCAATCAGTCTCCACTGATTGTTTAACACCAGGGCAGGGTCATTAGTAAAAGCAGCTGGTCCTGAGACAGCCATGGTGTTGCTTGTCTGGTTCTGCTGTTTCTCTGGGCCTGGAGCTGAAATGCATCTGAGGCCTAGATGCTATCTCTAGAGAGGAAAGGTCAGCGGGTCCAAACTGCTAGGGGAGGAATCATTTACCCTGGGGGCAAGTTCCTTGCCTCTGCAGTTCTGCCTCTTGCTATGCACCCAGAGCTTTCCACCCTGGTGACATTCTCTACCTGGCCCCCTCATCCTTGCTCTGCTCATCAGTCGGTCATCAGAGGACTGACTGACTGATGCCCACACGAGTCAGGCATCAGAGGACAGCAGAATTATCTCAGTTTGGTCCTCCAGTGCTGAGGGGATGAGCAGGCAACTCCTAACGTGTGTCAGTGATGCGCCAGCTATAATGCATTTAGCAGACGAATACTTTAAATAAGCTGTCTTAATTATCTTTAAAGCTGAAAATAAAATGTTCTTTAATGAGTGAAAAGAAAGGTAGTATCAGGAGAGAACTGGAAACAATAAAATATGCCAAAGTTGGACTGAAGAGTTTAATAATTTAAATGAAAATCATGGGATTGTCTTAAGGGCCCCCTGGAGATGGTGGAAGAAATTATTAATAGATGTGAAGACAAATTAATGAAAATTATTCCAAAGTAAAAGCAGTGAAAAAGTTAAGTAAAAGAAACAGAGCCGCAGTGACCTGTGGGACAATATCAATAAGTATAATAATTGGCCTCACAGGAGGAAAGTATGGGGGAAACCAGGACAGAAAAGTATTTTTTAAAAAATGGCAAACTTTCTGAAATTTTTGGGAAAAAAAAAATCAGCTTATAGATTAAAAAAATTCAGCAAACACCAAGAAAGATAAATGTAAAGAAAACCATAAATGGCTGTTAAATTTTCTCGAGGTAGTCTGTGAGTAATCTATATTTCTATTAGAATGAAGGATAAAATAATTCCAATAGATTTTTTTTAAAATAACTGGACATAATTCAACACTCATTCATGAATAAAAGGAAGAAGGAAGAAAACATTATTAACAAACTAGGTTTTCTTTAATATGACTTGGTTTTCTAACAAATATATCAAACTTCATATTTCAGAGTACATTATTAATGCCCTTCCCCTAAGAATGGATAGGTCTCAGGGATGAACTACATACTATCATGTCACAGAAATCAACAAATCACATCTGCATTTTAAAGGCTCTTGAAAGTACTATATTTTGCAATGTATGTTTTACCTAGAATGCCACATGCTTATTTAGCCTTGATACTATCTTCTTGCTCACATAGAATATGCAGTTTTTTAAAAAATAAATACTGCCCTGGACTAAATAATTGAGATTTCTCACTGTTTTCTTACTAAGGTAAGTAGAAACTTCAAATTTAGTACATACCATTTTTTATCATTATAAATAGTTACAGTGAGTAATTTCCTATAATTCATAGTATAATTTTGTTGTTGGAAAACTTGGGTCTTTTTGCCTATGCAGTAAAGAATTAAATATCAGCAAGTCTATTAGTATGCAAGCAAAGTTTATTAGTGACACACACCTTCACAGAAGAAAACGGGCCTTGCCAAGGTGGGAGAGAAAGTCGTAGGGCACACGTAAAGACTCCTTAGTCCTGAGGACAAAGTTTATGGGCGGGATGAGGATGAGTTACACATTGACTGGCAGGTGTAGGTGGTGCCTGCCTCCCCTCAGGAAGACATGACCACCTAAATTTGGCATGTGTGGGGGTCTGTTTCCCCAAGTTCTTATCTTTTTCCAGACCATGTTTGGTCATTGTAAAACAGATACATGACCAGGAGGCAGTTAATCAAAGTTAGGACAGTTAACCAAAGTTATTTATGGGCTTTTTTTCTGTAAGCACTGTATGTAATCAAATGTGGGTCTGGCTCCTGTTGCTGTGAAAGCCAGCACTAGAGAGGTGGGTGCTGATGTAAACAACAGTGGTTATTTGCAGATGCTGGCCATGAGGGAGATGGGGGACTCACACCTCAAAGCCCATCTGGAAGATGGGGGACTTGCCATAAAGCCCATCTCCACTTCTCAGCGGAGGCAGAGTTTTATATAAGCAGGGAGAGGAGGACAGAATGAAGAGATCAAGGAAGAGGGCTGCAATGTTCTCTCCACGCAGATGAGCATGGTCCACTCTGATACGGCGAGTGATGGTCCCGTGTGCATCATTCTGGTTTAGCTATCCTGGCTTCACATCATCCTGGCTGCATGGATGAAGGTCAGCAAATCTCTCAGAACAGGGATGCTTGAAGGTCAGTCTCTATCTTTTGAAACTAGTTCCTAGGATTCCCATATAAACATGTTGTTCATTTACAAGCCACATATTAGTCCGAGTCAGCATTTACAGAAACAGTGTGAGAAGAATGCTGGGGTGGGTTACAATTCCCCACTGTTACAATTTCCCACTGTTATAATTTTCTACTGTTGCAAATGGTCTCCCTCCTCTTTCTAATGTCTACCTAACAATTTATCATCCATTTATTTTCAGAAGTTTATCTGCTTTTATTCATAATGTCTAGAGTTACATAACTTCTCTGGAGGCTACTCTTTATAGATGCCTAGACCAGGTCTCGATGCATCATGGCAGTGCCTACTGGACTCAGATATTTGACACACATGGCGAGGAAAGAAAATCAACCAGTCTCACAGACCTCCTTTTTAAGCTAAACTGTGACTGAATTTGTGTATTACAGTTTCCTGGCTTTATCGCTCTATTGACCCTTACAATGGCACTGAACTTAAACGTGGTTCTCAATTATGGTAGATTGGTAGAGACGATTCTATAAAAAACATAAAAATGAAGCCACTTCAAAATGGAGTCAGAGCTGTCATCCTGAGGAACTGCCCTTGCATGTGCAATTCCTCACACCTCTGGTAAAAGGCTAAAGATTTATACAATCTGAAGAGAAACCAGAGTATCCTCAAACCTTTGGAATGTTTGAACTAAACAAAATAAACTTTGGACTGGTCCAAAGCAACAATGTCTGCAACTCTTAGTAGGAAAGCAGACACCCTAAGCACTCCACTAAAAATTAAAGGCATTCTTTTGGAGTTAAAAATGTCATGCACAGATAAAAAATAACTTAGATTATTTTCACCTATAGAAATTCCTTCTTTAGCTTATTAACATCAATGGAAATCCCTTCCCTCTATTCATGCAATTATTACCTTCCCCTTTCTCATGAATACCCCTTGCCTTTACTTCCTGAAAAAACACTTGGAGGTTTTGCCTGAATCAGTGCTTCTAAGGACTGGACTTCTTTTTATCTCAAAAACAAACAACAACAAAAACAAACACATAAACAAACAGACATACTTTTTGTCTCTCACTTTGGCCTTTTATATTTAGGTTAAAAATTCTCACTTACAAATCACAGTTCAATACCAATTAAAAGGGCACAAATCATAATTTTAGGTTCTGTTAGAATCCTTCAGATGTTCAAGTATAAATCCCCAAAATTGAAAAAGAGCATAATACTTGAGTTTCTATTAGAAGACACTAAGTAGCCCTGGCCGGTGTGGCTCAATTCATTGGAGCATCATCCCTTAAACCTAAAGGCCACAGGTTGGATTCCCAGTCAGGGCACATGCCTAGGATGCAGGTTTTGTCCCCAGTCTGGGCATATATGAGAGGCAATGAATGGATATTTCTCTCCCTTTCTTTCCCTCCCATCCCCTCTCTCTAAAATCAATAGGTGTGACTAGATGAGAATTAAAGAAAGTAAGTAGCAATGTAGCTAATTATAACCACTGCTCTTCCCAGGAGGCAAACATTCATAAGAAGTTGATTGTTTTATTTTAGAAAGCATTGAGGGCTGAGATTAAAAAAAAAAAAAAAATCATTCTCTGGAAAAAAAAAAAAAAACTGAGAGAGTAATTCAAGCAGGGTAACTATTTGAAAGTCAGCTAAAAGTTAAGGACTCTGAAGAATGGTAGCCAGAAATTTGTTTTACCTCGAAATACCAAATACTAATGAATGTGGACTGTCTTCTGAGTAAATCTAAGCGTTCTGTAGAGAACAGCAACAGAGGTTTGATAGTTTCTTAAATGCAGTTCAACAATCAGGATTCAACAGTTCAAAAGACTGAAGAACAGGGATTGAGCAAAAAGGAACAAGGACTCACAGACATGGACAGCAGTGTGGTGATTGCTGGGGGCAGGTGATTGCGTAAGGGGGACTAAATGGTAATGGAAATATATAATAAAGATTAAATTAAAATAAAATGAAATAAAATAAATAGAAAGAAGACTGAAGAACAATTTTAATATACTAAGAGAGAACTATTTAATTAAAAAAAAATGTAGTCCCAGAAATTATCTAGGATTCTGAGTAAACCTTTACAGTTTTTTGGTGTTTGCTGCTATTTTTGTTTTAGTTCATATTTATCTCAAAAATCTTTGGGAATTGGAAAAAACAATAGTAGTAATTAAATATATATTTCCTTCTGAATATTTTCTAGAACTAAATTAAACCTATCATCTGTATTTATTGTTGCAATATTGTTTAGTGCAAAATTTACTAAATTCTTTAACTATGTATGCAGACATATATATCATACAGATTTAAGCACACATGTGATATATACCCATATATATATATATATATGCAAATCAGCTGAGTCATAAAACACTGCATACACATAGCTTCTGATCATGTCATTGCTCCACTGATTTTGTTTCTACCAAACCCTCGAGGCATCTTCACATTAATAACTTGTACTGCAGGATGACTGAATAGCAGCTCGCCCTTCTTACATAAAACCTTAGAGGCATTTAGCAGCTAAAATCACTTAACGGCAACTTCTAAACTTTGATTTATTCACTGCCAAAATCATTAAGTTAAGACTTCATTCATCTTACTTGGCTAGTCCAACTTCTTTGGATAAAATAAAAGTAGTTCTCTGAAATTTCCTTTGAAAATTATAAACATGCAATAAGGTCATTTCTCTTGGCACATTTTGTCATGAATAAAAGCTTAGCTGCCGGCAGACTGGAACTCCAAGACACTTCAGTGCCCAAAACCCCTGAAATAGTTGGCTGCCACATTGATGCAGTAGGGCATTCATTCAGAAGAGCAGATAAGCGGTCCTAAAGGCCTTCACTTTCTTTCTCAAAGGGAGTAGGAAAGAGGAATTTAAATACTCACTTATGGTTTATTTGGAATAATAACACAAAAGTTAATTATTTGTTTTAATTAGTATTGTCTAAACCAAGCTGTTATTCAAGTGTCTTGCTACTTGTTTTATGAGCTTGAGCAAAATATTAGATTCATAAGTTTATTTTCATTTATTGTCCCCAGTCTAAACTTTCAAAATGTAGCTAAACTGTAAATGATTTTTAAACCTCTTTCAATAGGATATCTTTTGATTGGGAATGATATTTTGTGGTCATGTCCCTTTTGTTCACCATTATTTTCTGATGGCTAGCAGAGCGTACAGCATATAGAAGTAATGCAATGCACATTCTTTGAATGAATTAATGACAATATAAGAGCATCACCCATGTTTGGAAGAGAGGAGGAGAAAGAGAAGGGGGGAGTGAGGGGAGGGGATTAGAAGAAATTCTTAACACTACTAAGTAAATTCTTGTTCCTTCAAATTGTCTATTTTCAGGCAGAAAAAATAAGCCGATTTTTATCATGTGTATTAGATAAAATAAAGGCAGTAATATCTCAAAAATGTGCAGCAAAAAAAAAAAATGTTTTCATTCTCCTCCCCCACTATTAGTTGCTATTTTTCTTTCCCTAAATGAGCAATATAAGAAATGGTGTTTTTGTTCTTAGAAGTTACCTCAATGTTACTGGAATATTTTGACATTGAAATAGTACTCCCAGTAGAGAGAGAAAAGTTGTAGGATGTCAAAGCAAGTTGGAGTAGCCCATGACTTGCTCTGCAAAGAGTTATTTATGTTCTCAATTTTCTAGAAATGCAAACTTCACAATAAAGACTTTTCTCTGTGTGTGTGTGTTTCTAGTAAGACAAATTTTCAGTAAACATCATTTATATAGTTATTTTCTAGATGCTATATATTTTTTTCTGATAATGTTTTCCCTTAAATTTGTCATTTAGTCCACATATACTCTGAGTTTGCTGCATACTCTGGCAGCAAACTCAGATTCTGGAAATATAATGAACATCATGAAACCAGAAACAAATTGTATATGTTCAATTTTTAGTTACTAATTCACCAGTGTTAATCTCTATGTGGAAGATGAAAATTCGCTAGTGTAGTGTAAGTGCTTGATACATATATATTGATTTAAGTTTTACATGGAATGATATATATATATATATATATATATATATATATATATAGAGAGAGAGAGAGAGAGAGAGAGGTAAAAGTAGGTTTACAACTATGATACATGAACACAGAGTTTATTCTTGTATTAGTATTTGTTATTATATTACTTTCTATACAGACAACTGTAAACCAACTTTTTCTCGGCCCTGTGTGTGTTTGTAGGGCATTGACATCACCAGTATAAAGCACACGTATTTCTCTTGGACAGATAACAATATTAATACAAGAATAACCAGACAACCCTGTACACCATTTTAATTTACACATGTATCAATATGTGAACTATGTTACATAATTTACTCCATTCAATATTTTCAAGACAACAGTTCTAAAAAATGACTTATTGATCTTTCCCATTTCCACTGATCTCTGTTTTCAACTGCTGTCATGATACATATGCCAACCTTTTTCTGTTTCAGAGCTTAAGTTTTACAAAATAGCTACACGTTTTATAAGATACCAAGCACCAGATCCAAAGTATTTATGAGGGAGGATCACATTAGAAAATGTAGAGAGAAATAAAATATAAGCATGATTTTGAAGGTGGATAGTTATATTTATAGAAATTACCAAGAAAAAATATAGAATATAAACAAGTTAAAAACAATATAGATGGCCCCTGACTTATGGTCACTGATTGATGATTTTTAAACTTTATAATGGTGTGAAAGAGATACACATTAAGTAAAAACTGTACTTTGGATTTCAATCTTTTCCTGGGGCAATGATATGCAACACTTTCTTAGGGTGTTGGGCAGTGGCAATGCAATAATTTTGCCCAATCGTAAGCTGATGGAAGTGTTCTGAGCATGTTTAAGGTACGCTAGGCTCAGCTATGATGTTCAGTAGGTTAGGTGTAGTGAATGTATTTCAACTAAATGATATTATCAACTTCCATGGGTTTACTGGTATGCAACCACATTGTAAATCAAGGAGCTCTGACTTGTACCAATTATGTCCGTAAACAGATTGTTTGAACTCCTGTAATGAACGAGTGAATTATAAGTTTGTAGACCTGAAATTTATATGTTATAAACCAATGTAACCTCAATTCAAGAAGTATAATGGGTTTGTTCCGCAACAAACAGAGCCTACAGCTACTGGGCCTACCCGAGAAGCAACCAAATGAGCATTGCTCCATTGATCAGCTCTCCAGTCTCAGGAGAGCACAACAGCCAAATGGTTTGGGGTTCATGGTATATGGAATCTGACATACGTTATTTAAAATGTAAATTTTATCACACTTATACAGAGATCAGACTGATGGCTGCCAAGGCAGGGGGTTAGGGGGTTGCAGAGAGGGTGTCAAATGGCTAAAGGGGGTCAAAAGGCACAAACTTCCAGTCATACAATAAATGTCTACTGTGCAGCATGACAACTATAGTTACAATATATATGGAATATTGTAAGCTGTATATATAGTTCCAATGTATATTGAAGTTGCTAAAAGAATATAGATCTTAAAAGGCTCATCATAAGAAAAACACATAACTACATGTTAATGGATGTTAACTAGATTTATTCTGGTGAACACTTTGCAATACAAATACAAATATCAAATTACTGTTATAAACTAAAACTAATATACTATATACCAAGTATGCCTTGATAAAAAATACAAATATTTTCTCCAAAGTCAAGGATAAACATCAGTGAGCATGAAATCTTTAAAAACAATTTTAACTCTTACCTTTTTTCCTTCTCTGCATTATCAAGGAGGAAATGGGAAGACTAACCAAGGTACAAGTTTACATTGAATACTAAGAACGGCAGCTGTTTTGCATTGTCAATGTGTCCTCTGAACCTTCTGAGTATTATGCGACTACTGTTTTCTAATACCAAGCAGACACATTTTGATATAACCCGGAACTATTCTATAACATGGCGTCCTTTATATCACTTTTTATAAGATGATTTTTCTTGCTGTCATTCAGATTCCTGTTGTACCAGCTTCCAGTGAACAAGTGATTTACAAGCTTTATAGATTTTTTTTTCCTAGGCTACAAAAGTGGGGAGAATTGGTCTATTTTTTCAAAGCATATATTCTTCACTTGTATAAATAGAAATGTAATAATAAATTGTTACACAAACCAACTGCAGCAGGAGGGTGTTTTTAGCACTGGTGGACAAGCAGCATCCATGCACAAAAGGAGCGTTATGGGAAAAAAAAAACATTCACAAAAAACAAACACTCAAATTATAAGGAGAGTTGAAGGGACACGTAAAGGGGAAAAATCCCAGTGATGTAGAATAGAGTACAACTAACATCATTTACAGGTTTATGGTATAAGAGAAAGCAAATATTAGCAGAAACCTATGAATGGTAACAACATACAAAGTGAAGTTTGAGCCTGTTTACAAACAGGGAAAATATACCTAAGTGTTCTAAAATTAATGTAACTAATCCCAGCACAGATGGCAGGCTTAGAAAACACCACAGGGAAGGAACTCAACTACATTTGCAGAAACAAAACTTGGAATTTTATTTTGGAATCCTGACATGAACAGAATAGAGTCTAGACTCAAGTTCTTAATAGCTAAGAAATATTGTTTGTTACTCAGTGTGAGGAAGAATTAGTAACTTTTATTGAAACCCTCCTTTATGCTTATGACTCCATTTCAAACTTGTTTATAACGATATGCTTATATTAGCACTCATTTCAAAGAAGACTTATTCAATCTCAGCTAAATTATTTTATTTGAATAAAACCACTATTAAAAATACCTTTAGGTTTTCCTAACAATAAGGTAAGGCAGGTTTTGGGATCTATGCAGTATTTGAGGCAGAAATTCTGGATAATAAAAATAAAACTAAAAGTATTTTTCTTTATAAAATATCATTTTAATGAACACCATTTCTTTCTAAAGAGCTTACATGTTGCTCTTTTTTTTCTATTGTTATATAATAAAAGTTACTGGGTATTTAAGTAATCAATGAATATCCACTATTAATAATTAAATTATTATAGCAGAGTAAATTAATGTCTTTGTCAATAGTGTTAAGACCCAAACCAAGAAAGTCACACAGATAAATTCTGAAATATTTGTCTTTTTTATGAGCATTTCTATAATATAAGATAAACACAGAATCTATCCACTTATATAAAATTTTAACGCACATATATGTTTATAGATACACATTTGTATATATTTTAAATACAAAATCTGCAGATGTATTTATAGTTACTCGTCTACATCCAGACATGGGGGGGGGCGGTGTTTGTGTGCATACAAGATGTTATGTAAAGAAAGTTAACAGCAACATATGAAAGGAACACCGTTTTTCACTATTACGTTGCTGGGCAAAGTTAGTATGTAAACAAATATTTACTAAGAGCCTGGACTTCGATTTTGGTTGAGGAGGTAGCCAAGGTCTAGAATGTGGAAAAAAGTTGGGCTGCTTGATCTGCTATTATAAGGAAGGTACATACTTGGCACTGAGTCTGCTTGGTCAAGAGAAATACGAGTTTTGAAAAACTGAAGTTCAGACGTCTAAGGGTAAGAACAGCGTCGGTAGGAAACGTAATTTCTGGGGTGATGGCTGTGAGGGAGCTAAGAGACAGGTGTGGTTAAACAGCAGGGGATTTGATGAAGGGCATGTCAGCTCCATTGTTCCATTTTATGTAAGCAGGTTCTTCATATAATGAATCTTAACATTTGTATTAAAGTCTGACTTCATTTTTTTTTTACATCCCCACCATACTATGGGTAATATTCAGGTTGTTTAACTCTCTTACTTGAAAAAAGGAGAATAGTTTTATGTTATTTCTCTCTCTGACAAAGATAATGTTTGTCATTAGATGCACCCTCTGCATTTACAGAGGAATTAAAATAAAGTAGTATATTAGACACATAACGATTCCCTTATGTGATGACAAAAAGTGTGTATCATTTTCATTTCTCTATGCATAGCATACCTATATATAAGGCAAGAGAAACTGTTAGGTGATAAACTGCAAGCCTATAAAAGTCCTAAGATAATTCAGTGTTATTTTGACGGGCTAAAAGCTGCAGTCACTGATACAGTTTATATTTGTTGTTGGTGATATTAGACTTAACATCAGAAAATGAGTTTTAAAGTTTCGAGACTATCATTTAGGGGAATTCCAACAAGTAAATATAAATTTATTCATAATATAAGCTATACAAATGTTAGGGTACTAATGAAAACATTTCTACAAATTCATTGTTTTCATAAACTAGATATAATAGCAATCGAAGTAAATATAAGACAGACATGTTTATTACTTCAACTCAACAATGGCAGACAGTTAATGTCTTTAAGGCAACTGTTATATATGGACTAAATTCTTCCACATACTTCCTGAATATAATATAATCAAGCCATTAATCATACATTTACATGATTAAACTAATACTTGTTTTAAGTCTTACATGCTAATTCAACATTTACAAATTTTCTTTCGGTCTATAATCATATTATTGCATGTCAGCCATAACTAGAAATAGTCTTAATAATCTTAAAAGTATTGTTGGAAATATATGGAAGAGCAATTAAGAATGGAAAACATTACCATATGTAACACCAGAATATTAACACATATAAAGAGAATCCTGTGATAAAGCAAATGGAATCAATAGTTTTTTTTCCCTCAATTTAATATGTAGTTATGGAATTCATGAGTTACTCAATCATTACTACATTCAATACAATGAGGATCAAACAGCTCTTCAGAGATTTTAGACTATTTAAATGTAATATTTGATAAGTAAGTTGTTTTAATAAAACCATTCTCATTCAATTTTGCATGGAAACTTAAGATAAACAGAAGATATTTAAATCAACTTTCAAACCATACGCAGCAATTATACCTGTTTGGAACAGATTGACAGATGCATGTGAAAAAAGAAATTAACCAACACCCTGCCGGACCTGTCTACCGTCACCCTGCAGAGTAAGTACACCATTCTACTCCCGGTTTAGGAAGAGGGGTGCGTGGAATAACTAACACTTTCCTCTCTGTTGAGCACAGGTGTTAGTATAAATAAATAGAAAGTTCTCAGAATTTTTAGAAATAAATGTATTTACATCCATAAAAACAAATTTGTGAGGGCTCCAGGACTAATAAACTTCTTTTTCATGTTTTCTGTTGAAACATTGAGAAATAGAACTTAAAATCTTCTTAAGTATTTAAAAGCAGGTCGACTCTGAGATGGTCTGAGATGTTCTCTATACCATGTAACTGAAATGCCTAAGTGCAAACCACTTTTTAAATAGAATTTATTTTAGAATAGTTTAGCTTCACAACAAAATAGAGCAGAACATTTAGAAATCTTCCTACTCCTGCCCATGCAAAGCCGCCCCACTATCAACATCCCCGACCAAAATGGTGTATTTGTTATGGCTGACGAACCTATGACTGAAACATCGTTATCGCCTGAAGTTCACAGTTTACATTAGGATTCACTCTTAGTGTTTTATATTCTATGGACTTTGATCGGTGCATAATGACACACGTCCATCATTACACTATCACACAGAAGACTTCCACTGCTTTAAAAATCCTCTGTGCCCTGTCCATTCATCCCTCCTTCCCCTAAGCCCTAGTAACCACTGATAGCTCCTAGTATGTCTATAGTCGTCCCTTTTCCAGAATGTCATACATTTGGAATCATACAATATGTAGCTTCCCTACTGTCTTCTTTCACTTAGAAACATGCATGTGTCTCCAGGCCTTTCATACATGGCCTGGCATCTCATTTCTTTTTAGTTCTGAGTAACATCCCGTTGTCTGGATGTACCAGTTTATCTATCTACCCACTTCTGAAGGACCTCTTGACTGCTTCCAAATTTTGGCAATGATGAATAAGCTTCTATAAACATCTGTGTGCAGTTTTTTGTTTGTACATAAGCTTTTGATTCCTTTAGGTAAATGCCAAGTTGACCAATTGCCAGATCTTATGGAAAGAATACGCTGGTTTTGTAAGAAACTGCCAAACTGTCTTCCAGTAGAGCTGTATCATTTCGCTTTCCCGCCAGCAATGAATAAAACTTCCTATTGCTCCATATCCTCAGCAGCTTTTTGTGTTGTCGGTGTTCCAGATTTTGGCCCTTCTGAGAGATATGTAGAGGTACCTCACTCTTGTTTTAATTTGAATCTCTTTCACAACATGTGAGTTAAAGTATCTTCAAGGTGCTTATTTGCCATAGGCAAATCTTTGGTGAAGAATCTGATAAGATCTTTACACTCTTTTTAAATTGGGTTGTTCATTTTCTTAATGTTGAATTTCAAAGGCATAAACTTTTTGAGAGTTTCACCCCTTCTTTTAGGGGCATCATCCGTCTGCTCTCCTGACTTCTGCTGTGCTCTTTGATTATTATCATAACGTAATATTTGACACAAAAAGTAGTGATTAAAATAAGGATAAAAGTGAAATAAAACATTTAGTTCTTAAAAATTTGGGGGAAGATTTCTGCAAGAACAAGTTTGAGAATTTACTCTACAGGACGCAATAACTAATAATCTCACAAACCTAGTGATGTCACCTTGCCTGTTGACAGAGAAGATACTCTGACACTTCGGGGGCAATTCTTTTTTTTTTTATTTTATTTTTATTTTATTTATTTTCAGAGAGAGGGGAAGGGAGGGAGAAAGAGCAACGTATGGTTGCCTTTCACATAGCCCTCATCGGGGACCTGGCCTACAACTCAGGATACCCCGACTGGGAATCGAACCGGGACCCTCTGGTTCCCAGCCCGCACCCAATCTAAGAGAGTAAGACATTGAATACATTCCCAAGACCGAGCAGCTTCTCCTGCAGGGAGTGTCAGTTACCAATTAATGGGGTCATGCTATTTGGGGACAATCGATCATGGCCCTCTGTCACACCAAGATATATCAATTTCAAGAAATTCTTGGCATATGACAGCAACCAATAATCTGCCACTTACTACTTAATAAGATAGAAAGTAATATATTCTACTGTTAACATAAATAATTTTATTCTAATGACTAATTGGTTATTTGAGAGGAAGGAGAAGCTGGTGGTTTTAACATTCACTGATTCTTTCCCAAGAGCATATTCAATCATGTACACTGCTGCGTATGAAGTCCCAACTCCTTCCCCAGATCGGCATTCATTCTGTAGCACAACATTCCAGTCTTAATACTTTCACCACAATTATTTCCTGCTCAGAGTATGTTTCAGGGGCCATGATGAGTTATTTATATACAATATTGGTAGTATGTTTATGTATAATACGTATTGTAAATTTGTCTCTAGAAAGGAAATTTGGACTTCAAAAAAGGTAGGTAGCTAATTTGTTCCAAGTTATATTATCGTAGTATACAAATCATGTTTAGTTTCAAAAGCAGACAAATAAAAGAAAAAAAACACTGACTTTCTCTGTTTATTATTATTCTTATATCCAGTGTTTTCTGCCTCCAGATTGTTGATTTTGGAATGCATTCTCTTCCCATCCCTCCCCTTCTTCTCTCTTTCTCTCCCTCTATCCTCATTCTTTCTGCTTTTCAAATCTTACCTACCTTTAAAAATATAATTTACTTCCATAAAGTCTCTTTTAATTCTTATTTAGGAATGACCTTCTAATGACTCCACAGGGGCAACTTCCTCTTACTATAATTGACATCAGTTCCAATCTGGCATTAACAATACCTATTTTGTATTTATGACCTTTATTTAGTTAATGCTTCTTGAGATCACAACTGTGTTACCTACGTCTTTAAGAATGAAGGAATTCGTTAAATACTATTGCAATATATCCAATTACAGATTTTCTTGATTTGTTTTATCCTCACCCAAGAACAATTTTTCATTGCTTTTAGAGGGAGAGAGGAAGGCGGTGAGGAGGGAGAGAGAGAAAGAGAGAGACAGATAAGCACATATACATCAATTTGTTGCCCTCCACACATGACCTGACCAGGGACTGAACCCGCAATATGGGTATGCACCCTGACAGGGAATCAAATCCATGACCTTTTGCTTTGTGGGACGATGTTCCAACCAACTGAGTCACACTGGTCAGGGCTAAATTAGGGATTTTCTAATTGAAAAACAACACAAAGAGCTTATGCTACTGAATAAATCATTGCCTACACAAAATATATGTTGTCTCCCTTATTTACAAACATTGTCATTAATAAATTATTGAAGCAAAAGTGAATTCCCAGGAAATAAGATGATGGAAAAGCTCTCCATCTATATCAGTACACATAAAAATACATGAAAAAACCTTGCCTTCACAATCTTGCTTATTGTTTTATATCTCATTTAATTAATTGTCATTCTTCTGCTCCAGAATTAATTCTTCCTATTTTGACCTAGATATTTTCCTTAACTACCAGCTTAAGTTCTCTGCTACTTAACCCTTTCCTTTGTACCTTTAGCCTCCTGCATTTTATTGAGTCCTTCTACTCAGCCTATAAATATGCTCAATTCACAGTCTCTTATCCTCACTTGACCAATTGCTCTGTACCTACACCACTATTTTTTTGTTCTTCCAGCTGTTCTCACTCACTATCTTCTTGTTAAAGGCCACGTTCACCCTTTAAGCCAAAGCAATTTGGATTCCTGACCCACCACTACTTTAATACCATCTCTATGGCAACCAATTATTTAAACGCCCAATAATATAAATTCTGACATCTCTGCAACATTTAAAATATATATCACTCACTTTTTATGAAATTTAACTGTTCTTTATTTTGACACCAATTTTTTTTGCCTTTAACCATATCTCTTGCTTCTACTGAATTTTATTCACAGATTTCTCCTCAATCATGTGTCTGAATGTCTTCCAGTGGCTCAAGTTCATTGAGTTATTGTATATTTGTTAATCAATGAAAATTTAATCGATATCATCCATAATCTTGGCTTTACTATCTCCTATGTACACTGTGAAACATTAACCTAAATATCTAAATTTGTTATGCTAACTCTGTCTCCTGCATTTGTTATTTTTAAGTAACTGTATTGAGGTGTATGTTATATAAAAGAAAATGAACATATTTCATGTTTAGCTCAGTGAATTTTGACAAATATATGCACCTAAATAAGAAGTGTCTGAATCAAAATATAAAATGCAGCCACCAAAAGTAACTCCCTTCACACCTCTTTGCAGTCTCACTGCCACTCCCGTCAGCCTACAGCGGTCTGAGTTCCATCATGACATACTTGTTTTGTCCCTCTGGCACGTCATATAAATGAAGTAATATAATTTGCAATTTTTGCTTCAACTTTCTTCATTCAGTATAACATTTTTGAGATTCGTCATTTTGTTGTGTTAATATCTTTAGTTGTTCCTTTTTTATTGTTGATTAGTAATGCATTGTATACATATGCCAGAATTTGTTTATATAGAATCTGTTGATGGACAATTGGCTTACTTCAAATGTTTTGTTTTGCGGACATATGTTTTAATTTCTCTTGGGTAAATATTTAGGAGTGTAATTTTGTTGAATCTAATGATTTTTGTTGAATTTATTGAGTATTTCTGACTGAATTAGCTTTTGCTTACACCTCATTGTTTTTGCTTTCTAATAGTTATTCTAGGACTTCAAACATACTCATGGAAAGTCTTTGCACTATGTTTTTCTTTATATAGCCCTCACATTTAAAATTGTGATTCAGAGATTCTTAAAATCAATTCCAATAAGAAAAAGAAGAGGGGTGAGAAAATAGTTAACATAAGTATAACTTGGCATTTGCTAGGTGCATAAGTAAGTGCTTTCCACATATTAAAATATTTAATCCTAATAATATATGGTAAAATCTATTACTGTTGACATTTAAAGAGAACATAAGAGATTTGCTCAAGATCTTAGATCTGGTAAGAGGTGAAAATAGGATTTGAATGGAGGCAAACTCACTCTAAAGCCCTACTCTTTATTACTCTGTATATGAGTGAGGACCCGCCAAAACTCAGAATTATCTTCTGGAAGGTGGGCCCCTTGTAGTATAGGCTTCCTCTGCTAGCTGAGTGTTCTCGGAACCCATCTGTATCAGTGTGCCAGCTGGCATTGTTGTGAGAGGCTGCGTTTGGCTTCACTGAAATTTTTTGAAGGCTCTTTCAACATATTTGCCCATTTCATGATGGGTAGAAGTCTAACATTGACGAGTGCCAATTAGCAGACACAGGTGGCCTCCTCAGAGAGATAAACATTTGCAAACTCAAAAATAATCAAATACGCTCAACACAACTCATTGAACAAACTCCTTCTGTAGTTTCCACTAGCTCATTCCAGCTCTGAAAAAACTCTCCCACCCTTTGTTTCAACAGAATTGAGTCCAGACTAACTTTTGGTCTCTCTCTACTATTCCAATAGCCTTGAATAAAGTCTCCCTTGCCTATTTAAGATTGCCCAGTGAAATTTTGTTGTGACAAGAGAAAGTTGGGAAAATATTACTACCTTTTGTGGAAAATGGCTATGGTGTCTGGTGAAGAGGAAAATGTCCATCTTAACTGGCTAAATTTCAATGCCCAGCATACAGCATTACTAGTGCTAGAGAAAGCCTCTAACAATGAAACAAGGTTACAATGAAAACACAAGAAAGCACTGCAGAGTGGGAAAATTCTCAGACACATGGGCCAGAGGAAAATGGCAGTTCCTTAAACACCTCAAGGATCACATTGTCTGCTTGCTTATGCTTAAGTAAAAATGTGGTTTGTGCCCTGGCTGGTGTAGCTCAGTGGATTGAGCGCGGGCTGGGAACCAAAAGGTCCCAGTTCGATTCCCAGTCAGGGCACATGCCTGGGTTGCGGGCCAGGTCCCCAGTGAGGGCCATGTGAGAGGCAACCATACATTGCTGTTTCTCTCCCTCTCTTTCTCCCTCCCTTCCCCCTCTCTAAAAATAAATAAATAAAATCTTTTAAAAAAATGTGGTTTGTATCACTTTTTAGTAAAGTAGTCTCTAGAGCTGATCTATAAAGAAGTGAACTTATTATTATCTTGTGCCCAGTCTTCCTGTCCAGGCTAGTTTGGTCTAGACTCTAGAGAATTCAAGATAATTCAGTAGAATTATCTTGAACATAACAGAGACAGATGACAAACTATTTGGTGCCTAACAGTGCAGATATTGGCAACCATCTGATTTTTAGGTTACTTCTAGAACAGATCTCGCTGATGTTTTGATGTTTTCACACACACACACACACATTCACATACACACACATATACACATATATGTATATATAGGTGTCAAAGCCATACATACATAGATAGATATATTTGAGTTTCAAATATCTCTGATATAAAATCTAGCGGTTTAATTAAAAAACATAGATATACAAATCCATATGGATTTGTTATTTTGTAAAAACTAAATTCATCATACTGTTTTTAATTTAACTGGCATGATTTTAATATTACACGCTTAGAAAAAAGTGCCTTTTTACAGATAATTCACAGTTACAGTCCTCACAATTGAGCTATTCCAGAAAGCTATCAATTCATTATTATTAATTTGAAGAATAACTGCTCATTTAATTCTCAAAGTTTAAACCAATTATTTACTGTTTGAAAAAACCAACCAACAAAATGCAACAACAAAAACAACAAAAGCCCTTTAAACACCCGCATGCACAGACACCTTACAAAGAAGAATGCACTGAGGATCATCTAAAAGCCTACTCCATACTCAGAAGACCTGAGCAATTATGATACAATCATAATGGTTACATGTCCTTGTTTACCCATAATGATTCCAGTTTATGTCAGTTGCTCTAACATAATTACTGACAGTTACAAATGGTGTTTCCCAATGTACTTCAATTTTTACAACAAATTATATGGTTGCCCTCCCAAATATTGAGCAGTTTGTATTCCTTGTTTGCTTGTACTCTCAAGAAGAAACTAGAATAAAATTATTCATTTACAGAAACTAATAATAGCAAATATAGTATTGCATATGAAACCCACCTTTCTTAAAAGCATAGTTTATATAATCATTTAAACTATTATTGATTTTTTAAATTCTTTTTGTAGCAATTGTGAATGGGATTGTTTTCTTAATTTCCCTTTCTGTTAGTTCATCACTGGCATATAAAAATGCAACTGATTTCTGGATATGAACTTTGTATCCTGCTACTTTGCTGCATTCATTTACCCGTGCAGGCAGTTTTGTGGTTGAATCTTTGGGGTTCTATATATACAGCAGGGATACCCAATCTTTTTGCATGTCTAGGCTACACTGGAAGAAGACTTGTCTTGGGCCACACATTGAATACACAAGCACTAATAAAAACTGATGAGCAAAAAAAGGTCCATGCATAATTTTCATGATATCAGCCATCACAGACAAGCAAAACAAAATCCTCACATAAGAACCCTAATTATACAGTGATGCTTTTGATAATCTTTTAAAATCATCAAGCAGGTGTCAAGTTTGTGATCACTAACATAGAAAACGTACGTATCTAAGTAATAAAACTATGCAATGTTTTAAGCAAATGTACTATTTTGTGTTGGGCTGCATTCATAGCCATTCTGGGCTGCATGCGGTCCGTGGGCCATGGGTTGGACTCCCCTGATCATGCCATCTACACATAATGACAGTTTTACTTCTTCCTTTCCAATTTGGATGCTTATTATTTTTTCTTCTTGTCTGATTGCTGTGGCTAGGACTTGCCATAATATGTTCAATAAGACTGGTGAAAGCAAAGACTATACTTTCAGGGATCATTTCTATAGTTTATTACTAGAGAAGTTTCTCTGAACGTGCAGAGCACCCGAAACCATGAGGAAGAGATAGAGTGTTCTCTCCTGAGCGTGAAGCTGGCTTTTCGTGTTGCATTGGTAACTGCCATTTGCCATTGATGATCCTTCTTCTTTCTCCTTGGAGGAAGTAAGAGGGAGAGAACACTGTCTGAGTGGGGGGAAAAAATAAAAAGACTGGTGAAAGCAGACATCCTGATCTTCAAGGAAACGCTTGTGGGTTTTGCCTGTTGAGTTTGATGCTGGCAGTGGGTTTGTCCTATTTGGCCTTTATTATGTTGAGGTATATTCCCTCTAGTGCTATTTTACTCAGAGTTTTTATCATAAAGAAGTGCTGTATTTTATCAAAAGCTTGCATTCACTGATATGATCATGTGGTTTTGCTCTTTATTTTGTTTATTTGGTGAATCACATTTATTGATTCGCAAATGTTGTACCAACCTTCCATTCTCAGGACAAATCCCACTTGATGATGGTGTATGATATTTTGATGAACTACTGTATTCGGTTTGTTAATATTTTGTTGAGGATTTTAGTGTGTATGTTCATCAGGGATACTGGCCTATAATTTTCTTTCTTTGTAGTGCCTTTATCTGGTTTTGGATGTAAAAGACCTGTAAATTAGGTAATTTTAAGACACTGAAGAAAGGAACTGAAGAAAATACAAATAAATGGAATCATATGCTATGTTCATGGACAATAAAAATTACCATCATTAAAATGTCCATACTACCCAAAGCAATCTATAAATTCAACTATCAAGATTCCAATGACATATTTCACTGAACTGGAACAGATATTTCAAAAATTTATATGTTACCACAAAAAGCCCAGCATAGCAATAGCAATTCTGAGAAAGAGGAACGAAGTTAGAGGAATCACACTGCATAGTATCAAACTATACTATAAGGTGATAGCAATAAAAACATCATGTACTGGCATAAAAACAGACACACAGATCAACGGAACAGAATAGAGAGCCCAGAAGTAAACCCATATCTTTATAGTCAATCCATATCTTACAGAGGCAGCAAGCAAGTTGTTCACAATTACTGAGGGCTATAGAGGAAGCAAGCGTGGACTCAGAAAAAAATCAGAATGCTCTTAAACAATCCATTATTGCTAAGAAATACTTGAAAAAGTAGGCTGAAATATAGGTAAAGAGAAATATGAGATAAGTTGTATAAAATCACAGAACCCTAAATTTGTTAATTATATATGAATTAAGGTTTTATATATAAAGTTAATTTCAGTATTTTCAAAAAAATTAAATTTGAAATTATCTTTAAACAAATTGTAACTTATTGTACAGTTTTCTTCCCTTCCTTCTTTTTCTTTTCCCCAATATTATAAGTAAGAGACTATTTACTATCAGCATTCCTGCCTAGGAATCACCCTCCTCTAAACATTGCATTTCCCATGTTATCAAAATAGCTTTTTTCTCAACATTCCATAGATAAGCTCTCAATTCCACTGTATTTGAATACTGTACTTATGCTGTGAGGCTTGTATCTTGAGGCCACACCTCTCTTGTGACACGTATATCTAACTTTCCACCTAACACCTCTCTTGGATGGTTCACAGATATTTCAACCTTAATATACATAGATTGGAACTCTGTTTCTCAAAAAAGCTGCCTCTCTTCAAACTCTGGTCTGTCTAAAGAAGGTTAGCATCCCTGATGGCTCAAATATAAATTTAGAGCGGATACACATGATCCTCCCATCACCTGCTAATTAGCTTCCAATCCATTATCACTTCCGATCAATTTTTCCTCCTAAATAAATCAGATCCACTTCTGCCTTAGTCATACCCATCGTCAACTCGAGTCTGACTTTATGAGCCAAAAAATGTTCTCCGCACAATACTTCACTAGTGTTCCATTTCACTTAAAATAAAATCCTATCTTTAACATATCTCAGAATGCAACGCATTGTTTTAGCCACCTATTTCTCCTACTCTCACTCCCACTTGCTAACTATGCCCAATAGCACTGACATTTAGATTTACTTCCTCAACTATGTCAAGATCTTTCATATATCAGGACATTGGCAACATATAATGCTCTTCTTCTCTTCCTTCTGTTTGTTTGGGTTTTTTCATGATGTACTATGCACTTGAACATCACCTTTATAGAAAAACCTAGCCCTATTTTTCCATTTAAATGCAGGCTCCTTTCTGCAGTTTAACTTAGCAGTAACTTGATTTTTTTGCTTGAATTTTGTTAAAATTACAATTATTTTGTCTTTTAAATCCCTCTCCTCGAAAATATTGTTAAGCTCCATGAAGCTAGATAACAGGCATAAATGAATTATTTCTAAATTTGTGGTATGTACACCGAAAAATCATCACTGCGGAAAGACTTCAAATGATTTTTTAAATTTTTGTTTGTCTGTAAGAGTATACATTTCCTAAGTATGTGTTGTTTTGAAGTAAAATAATGTTTAAAGATAGCTTGAAAATATATAGTGATTATAAATGCTATTACTATTAAATTGATCACTCACATACATTGAGTAGGTAACATGCTAACCCCGGGAGTCTCAATAGGGATATTAGACTTGAAACAGCTATAATAGTATATATAGTTCAGGGTCCCTTGGGCATTTTATTTCCTGACCATTAATTTTTTTGTTATTAAAAAAACAGCATAGGGCTAAAAACAAACAGATGCCTTGAGAATGGACTAGGCACATACTCATATATTGCTGATTATGTGATTTTATAGTTTACTTAAAACTGAAACTAAATAAACTCTTCCTTGATCGTCTGAACTGCAATATACAACTGTAAATATAACCAGAAACCAATCTGAGCCTTCCTACAAACATAAAAAATAATACTAACCATTTTAAACATTAGCATTTAACCTTACATTTTATATTACAGATGTATGGTTTTCTCTGCACAAAATCTATAAATAGCCGTAACTGATATTCTCACTCCTAAGCACAGGAGCTGCCTGCTCTAAGGGCCCTGGCAGGAGACACAACATTGGGCTCACACCATTCTCTGAAACAGTGTACTCCATTGTAATCATCTGATTGTACACACTGAAAAGAACATAAAATTCAATAACATAAATGAAATAAGAAGAAAAAAATCACATCGTGAAGCTAAGACTTGAGTATCATGTTGGAGGAAAAACATAAAGAATGCTGTTTTTACTATATAGTCTTACTATATCAAGCTGTTGTTACCAATTTTATCTGCAAATCATACTTGAAAATGTTAAGTATGTTCTGCTATTATGTAGCACAATGCTTGTAGATTGGACATTATCAAGGAGATTTACTGAATCTTTCTGAATTTACTGAAATAAATAATGCCCTTACTTTTTTCTTAGAATATAAATTGATGATTGTAGCAAATTTATAATAAAATACATTGATAAAACAAGGCAGTGCTTTTCAAATTTGTTTTAGCTATTATCTTACACTAACAATATTATTAATTATTCTAAATATTCTTTTGTTACAAATTTTTCAATAAAATTACTGAAATATTAAAATGACTTTAAATGTTTGCTAGCAATGTCTTATGAAGCTGTTAAGAGTTTTCTGACTTTTACTTCTTTAAATATCAGGAGAGTATGCACGATTCCACCCAAATTCTCTATTTGAAAATTAAACTGATGACTTCAATCAGCCAGAATGACAAATAAGGATAGCGGATAACATGTGATTATTTATTATTTGGGGTGAAAAGGGCTACTAAGAAGGTACATAATACACACTTTTGCTCCTTCTTTCTACTGCATAGCATCTCACCGTGTAAATGTACCACAGTGCTCTTTGCGACAGCTTGGATGGATCTGGAGAGCATTATGCTAAGTGAAATAAGCCGGGCAATGAAAGACAAATACCATATGATCTCACAAAACAAATATTCAAGCAAAATAGAACCAGAGATGTTGAAATTAAGAACAAACTGACAGTAACCAGAAGGGAGCAGGGAGAGGATAATGGGGGGAAATGGGGAAAGATTGTCAAGGAACATGTATAAAGGACACATGGACAAAGCCAAAGGAGGGCATGATCGAGGGTGGGAGGGGGGATGGCTGGGGTAGGGGGATGAGGTGGGGGCGAAATGGAGACAACCATACTTGGACAACAACAAAAAATACTGTGAAAAAAAATGAATATAGGAAAAGGCATGATAATTAAGAAGTCGTCCAAACACTATGAGCCTTCTTTAAGTCTAAATCATAATAACAATTTAAATTATGTATCCACAATCATTGTTTCACTATCTTTCCAGGCATCTAGAGTTTCAGTTTTGGCTGTGACAATTTTATTGATGCCAAAAAAGCTTTTTCAAAACTCATAATTAATATTTATCCAAATGGCCACTAATTACAATATACTCTGTGGAATTTCTGAAATAAAGTGGCTGTGACTTGGTCAGTCTCATCAAAGAGCACACAAATGAGTTTGGAACCCTGAGGGAGCATCTGAATAACTACCAAATTCCTACAAACAAAAATATCCAAGGTGATGGATTAACTTCTCCACTCATCACATATTACTGGGGTCTCAAGCCATACAGAAATGGATGGATTGGGTCATTTTATAGCAGAATTTAGAAAACTAAAAGGTCATCTTTATTCTGAATGTATATCCATCAACAACATTCATATTTAAGTCAATGTTCTGAATGCACATACAATAAATATAAGCATATCCAAGGAAATGGCTGAATGATGTTGGACAGAGAGTGGACATAATAAACCACTTTAGCCTGGGCATTTGCATTTACATTGTTCTTCCATTTTTTAAACCTGATTTTTAGAAATGTATGCCATATTACTCAGTTTCTTTTTTCTTGAAGTAGCCCCTAAGAACAAGAAATTGAACCTTTGTATTCAATAGAGAATCTAGCTTTGAAACGTGTATGTACTTCTATTTTAAATTAGTGATCAATCCTTTGGAGCTTCTTCTTTTTTTAATTGTAATACTTTAATTTCTTTATACCATATTTGTTTAGCCATTTAAACCACTTTTTCATCTTATCGAGTTTCCATTTTCATCATTTTTCTTTATTTGTACTTCAAACTTTAAAATAAAACATTTTAAAGCTTGAGTTAAGCCATTTAACTATTTCTTTAAATGATGAGTCCTTTTCACTTTTCTAGTGAAACATATCCTAAACGTATTTTAGAGAAACTTGTTTCAAAGCATGTTATTCAGGAAAGTGTGTTTCAGTGATCAAATTATTTCTCTATAGTAGAGTTTCTTAGCACTTTGCATAAATTCATTTTGAATCTCAAAGTGGTTAACGCAGTATACAATATCGTGGATAATTTTTGATCATTAGACTTATCTTCACTAGAATATCTTACAGGATTGTAACACACTCCGGGAAATGAATATGATGAGATTTCAAATGTTATGATTTTATTATTTAAGAAAGTATGAAGTAGTGATGGTAAAGAGAAAATTTAAACATTTTTCCCTTAACTTCATTTTTTCAGCTACTCTTTAAAATGCTAATAAGGAAGTATATATATATTTTTTTGTTTTCTTTGTTCCCAAGAACAAATTTATTATAAAATATAGCATCATTAAATCAGAATTTTATATAATATCAATTTTACTTATAACAATGAAAATATCTGAAGCCATAAAATGTTTCTTTATATTACCTGCCATCTGTCTGAATAAGGAAAACAACAACAGAGAATAATACTAAATAATATTTGAAGCCTTCTTAAATATCAGGAACTACACCAAAAATTGTATTAATACTTTTCCTTTAATTCCTGTTAAACTTTGAGATGTCGAGTCTTAAAGATGAGGAACTGCGCTTAATGATATGCAAGGTCATAGCACTAGTGATACAGCTGAAATTTACCACCAGGAGTGTTCATTGCCTTTAAGTAGAACCCTTCTATGACCGTAAGTGATGTGATCTGAACTATCTCAGCCTCATGTGATCAAACAGATATTGATGAGTTTCTCTAAGTTTACTGTTTCAGGAAAGTAGGGTAAAGCAAGTATAAAATTTCCATGAGAGAATGATCACCAATATCATACATATTTTAATTGTGATCAAAAACTAATTGCATAAAATTTACCATCTTGACTATTTTGAAATATGCATTCAGTAATATTAATTATAGATCTGTAGAAGTTTTTCATCTTGCAATAAAGAAACTAAGTAACTATTGAAGAATCACTCCTTTTCCCTCTTCCAGGCAACCATCATGCTACTCCTGTTTTTAAGCCTATTTTAGATATTTCATATACATGAATTAGTGCAGTATTTGCCCTTCTGTGACAGCTTTACATCACCTACCATTATATCCTCAAGGTTTATCCATGTTTTGCATATGACAGGAGTGCCTTCTTTGTTAAGGCTGAATAATATTCCACTGTGTGTGTGTATAGATATGTGTATATATATACATAGGTATGTGTATATATACACACCCACACCCACAGGTATGTGTATATATATACAATAGTTACCTATTCATTTGTTAATACACATTTAGTTTACTTCCACATGTTGGCTACTGTGGATAAATCTTCAATGAACATGATGTGCCAATGTATCTTTGGGGTCCTGTTTTTAATTCTTTTGGATATATATCCTAAAGTGGGAATGTTGAATCATATGGTATTTCCATTTTTAAGTTTTTGGGAACCTCCATGCTATCTGTCATAGTGGCCACACCATTTTATATTTCCACCAAAACTCCATAAGAGGTTCAATTCCCCACCTCCTCACCACTACTTCTCATTTTCATTTCTTTCTTTTTCCTTCTTCCTTTCTCTTTCTTTGTCTTTCTCTTTTTCTTTCAATCTTTCTTCCTTCCCTCCCTCCCTCCCATCCTTCCTTCCTGCTATCCTAACAGATGTGACAGCTTATCTCATTTTGGTTTTGATTCGCATTTCCTTGATGATTAGAGATGTAGACCAACTTTTCACATGTTCAGATGTTAGTAGGCCATTTGGATATCTTCTTTGGAGAAATGTCTCTTCAAATTGTTCCCCATTTTTCATTTGATTTTTGTTGTTAAAATTTAGGAGTTCTTTAAGTATTCTGGATAATAACCTTTTATCAGAGACATTATTTGCAAATATTTTCTTATACTGTATATGTTGGTGATTTTTCAACTCTGTTAATTTTTCTTTTGCTACACAGATTTTTAGTTCAGTGCGGTCCCATTTGTCTACTTTTGCTTTTATTCTCCATTCTTTCAGCATCGTATCCAAGAAAGCACTACTAAACTCAATGTCTTGAAGCTTTTCCTATGTTTACTTGTAAGAGTTTTCTTGATTCAGATCTTGCATTTAGGTCCTTATTCCATTTTGGTTAAATTCTGTACATAGCATAAGGGTCCAACCTTATCATTTTCATGTGACTATTCAATTTGCCCAATACCATTTGTTAAGACAACTAATTTTTCCTATTGTGTAGATTTGACACATTTGTTGAAGATAATTTGGCCATATATGTAACACTTTATTTTATGAATCCTTAGTCTGTTCCATTGGTGTGTCAGTACCAATATTGCTGAGATTACTTTAAATTTTTAAGATATATAGAAATAGGGAAGTATGAGGATTCAGCTATGTTTTTCTTTCTCAAGATTGTTTTGGTTATTCTGGTTCCTTTGAAACTGCATATGAATTTTAGGATGGATTTTTCTATTTCAGCAAACAATATCATTGAAATTTTCATAGGCATTATGGAATCAGTAAATAACTTTGGGTAGTATGAACTTTCTTACAATATTAAGTCATTTAACCCTTGAACAAAATGTACTTCTATTTATTTGTATCTTACTTAATTTCAGTAATATTTTCAGTGAACAAATCTTTTACTTCCTTAGTATTCTTAGTAAACGTATTTATAAATACATATTTTTATCTATGATTAGGTTTCTGTTTTGCTTGTTGGTTTATTCTGTTCTTCAGATTTCACATATAAATGAAACCATGTGGTTATTTATCTTTCTCTGACTTATTTCACTTAGTATAATATCCTTTAGATCCTATCCATCCAGTTTCAAATAGTAAGATTTCATTCTTTTTAAATCATTTTATTGTTATTCTAATACTGTCACCCCATTTTTCCCCCTTTGCCCTACTCTGCCTGTCCTACCCCCGACTCCCCCAGGAAATTCCCACACTGTTGTCCGTGTGCAAGGGTCATTCTTTTTAAGGCTGAGTTGTATTCCATTGTATACCTGTAACACAATTTTTGTATCTAATAATCTATTAATGGGCACCTGGGCTGCTTCCATATCTTGGCTAGTAAACAACATTGAAATGAAGAGAGGGGTGCCTATCTCAAAACACAGACACAATAAACTCTCTGACATTTTTCTTAGCAATTTTTTCTGATATATCTCCTTGGGAAAGGAAAATAAAAGAAACAGTTTTTAGCCCTGGCTGGTGTAGCTCAGTGGATTGAGCGCGGGCTGGGAACCAGAGGTCCCGGGTCAATTCCCCGTCAGGATACATGCCTGGGTTGCAGGCCGGGTCCCCAATGAGGGCCATGTGAGAGGCAACCATACATTGCTGTTTCTCTTCCTCTCTGTCTCCCTCTCTTCCCCTCTCTCTAAAATAAATAAATAAAATCTTAAAAAAAAAAAAAAACTTTGTTAAAAAAAAAAGAAACAGTTTTTAAAAAGGGGGGCCCTAGATCAAATTAAAAAGGTTTTTCATGCAAAGTAAATCATCAATAAAACAAAAAAGACAACCTAATGAAGGAAGTAAGATATTCACCAATGATATGTATGATAAAAACTTAATATCCAAAATTTATAAAGGACTCATATAACTCAACACCAAACAAAACATAACAAAACAATAACCAACAATCCAATTAAGACACAGGCAGAGTACCTGAACACTTCTCCAAAGAGACATGTGAATGGCCAACAGTCATATAAAAAGATGCTCAAAGTCACTAATCATCTGAGAAATGCAAATTCAATATATTTTATTTTATTTTTTAATTTTTTTATTTTATTTATTTTTTAGACAGAGGAGAAGGGAGGGAGAAAGAGAGGGAGGAACAGCAATGTATGGTTGCCTCTCACATGGCCCTCACTGGGGACCTGGCCTGCAACCCAGGCATGTGCCCTGACCGGGTATCGAACCGGATCGTCTGGTTCCCAGCCCGCGCTCAATCCACTGAGCTACACCAGCCAGGGCAAATTCAATATATTTTAAACGCTACTGTACATTGTTTTCTTTTTAGGATTGTTCATTGTTAGTGTGTGTATATACAAACAACTTATTTTTTGTGTGTTGATTTGTTGAATTCATTATTTTTCTAATGTTTACTTATGGAATCATTAAGGTTTTATACATAGAAGATCATGTCATCTATGCAGGAAAGTTTTATTTCTTTTTCTGTTTGTATGTTTTCTTTTTTTTCTCTTTCTTGCCTAATTGCTCTTGTTAGAACCCTAGAGCTCTTAGATTTTCAACTTGAAGATGATGTTGGCTGTTGGCTTTTCATCTATGGCCTTTATTTTATTGAGGTAATTTTCTTCTATTCCTAGTTTGGTTATTGTAAACTGTTGAATTTATTCAAATTGTTTTCTGAATCAAATGAGATGATCATGTGGTTTCTGTCTTCATTTTGTTAATGTGAACTAATTTGGTTAATGTGATATTTCTTGATTTGTTAGTTTTGTTGATTTTTGCTATTGTTTCTCTATTTCATTATTTCTGCTCTAATCTCTATTATTTATTCCTTTGCTGTGCTTGATTTTAATTTGCTCTTTTTCTGGTTTCTTGAGGTGTAAAGTAGGCTGTTAATTTGAGAATTTTTTTAATGTATAAATTTCCACTCTGTTAGTACTAATTTTGTTGCACTCCATAAGTTATGGAATGTTATGTTTCCACTTTTCTCTGTCTCAGTGGAGAGATAAAGTAGAAGTGGGAATCAGGTGTCATCTATGGGTTTTCTTTTAATTATTTTAAGACTTATTTACGAGTAGAAGTTTAGCATGTTTTGGATTCAAACATTGTATATAATATTTCCACAAATTAACCCACTTCAGGTTTTCAAAAATATTAATTACTCATAATTCTATTCTATTACATTTTAGCAATTCATACATCACAGTTTCAAAAGTGTCCAAAGATTCTTTAGCCTACAGTCCTTTAAGTTTGGCTTGATTTAGTCAACCACTTCAAATACACAGAATATAGTGAAGCTGAGGGGAGGAACTTTGGGAGACCAGGTTATGAAGGGCATCATGGGATTCTTCCTTACTTGCTCTTTTTTGGATTGTTCATATTTGGGGTATTGACTGCCGTTTTGTGAGGAGTCAAGCTACCTACTGAAAGAGACCTTCACGTGGTGAAGAAGCCATCCTGGAAGTGAATCTTCTAGCCCCTGAAAAGCCATCAATGAATTTAGCCCTTGATAACAACTTAACTGTAACCACTGATTAGAATCTGATCAAAAACCACCCAGCTTGACTCACTTTCTTGACCCTAATAAACTGTGAGATCATCAATGATTATTGTTAAAAGTAAATGATATTGCAATAAATTATTTTGCAGGTGTGTATAACTAATGCTAATATGTGTATCTTTAGTCATTTCTCTTTTGTTTTGCAATTTCTCTCTCTGAAACTTGTATCATTACTTCAAATTTTTGTGATATTTATCCAGATATTGGCACTTGCAGATCCATTCTTTATATCACATTCTTTCAGTATTTTAAAGTGATACATCATTGTTTCCTGGATCCGTTTTTTTTCCCCCTTGAAAAGGTGGCTGGCAAATTTATTGTTCTTTCAAGTTAATCTTTTTAAAAAATATAATTATGAATGTTTTAAATATATCTTCTCTCTTTGGTTTTAATACTTGTATTCTAATAGCTTAGACGTTTTATATTTATGTTCTTTTTGCTTAGTGTTAGAGTACTCTTTTTGTCTGTGGCTTGATATCTGTCATGTTTTATAAAATTCTGAGTTATGACACCTTCTTTTGGAATCATTCTTATTATTTATTTCTGATGAAGATCTCAAGTTTTATATAAGATTAACTTTCCCTATGACTCCTAAATCATTTCCTGTATACTATAGTTTTTTGTCACATTTGTTTTAGTAATTTTCTTCTGTAATACAGTCAATTATCATCACTCAAAGTAATTATGTACTACGTAACGTTGCTGTGGACACCAAAGGAGCAAATACTGAATCATTTTTCCTAGGGAAATACAGAGCTAGATACTTGAAAATACTGTCATCAGTTAATCAAAAAATAACCTAGTTTTATGCATATTTCTGCTTAAAAGAACCTTATTTAATATATTAAGTGAGCTGGTTGATTAACATGAAACTCATGCCTGAATGAAGACTATCTCACATATGTATTTTCTCCATATGGAAACTCTCAGCTTCTCGTATTTGGGAACACTCCACAGAAGTCACGCACTATATTTTGGAGCCATTTTAAATGGTGAAAGCATCAACAGAAAGCACGACAATGCAAGAACTATGGCACTAAATAGACCACAAAAGGGCTGATAAATGAGAGTGTTGTCTTATTTGATCTCAGCTGGGATATGTGCATA
Organism: Micronycteris hirsuta; assembly: GCA_004026765.1. Lineage (NCBI taxonomy): Eukaryota > Metazoa > Chordata > Mammalia > Chiroptera > Phyllostomidae > Micronycteris > Micronycteris hirsuta. The sequence goes on along the minus strand of PVJI01006648.1, from coordinate 52,624 downwards.
AGAAACTCATTCTTCACTATTCTGCATACACATATATTTCTGAATGATTGAAAGCACCATGAGCAATGATTTTGGCATTACAAATAAATTTTGCCAAGTAGGTGAATTCACAAATACGAAATCTGTGAATAGCGAAAACTGACTACAGATCCAAGAATAATATATATTCAGTGCTATCTAATCCACTTATAAATCCATACATTAGGAAATCTAGTTTAGTTTTTCAATAGCTACCAGTTTTCTGCATAAATTTTCAATATCACCTTGCATTTCCTTAGTCATACTGAGAATAATTATTTTTTTAAATAATTGTGAATGATACATCACCTGACTCCCCTATTTATCTTTCTACTACACGTCGTTTCTCTTGTTTTTCATCATGCAAACTTATCCTACATCTAATCATTTTTATATCAACATGGTATTGTAAAAATGTTAGATATAATTTGCAGCTCTGTGGAATATTACCTTTCTCCAGAAACAATTTCACGGAAGGATAGAAGACCAGTAGGCTACAAGCACTAGCGACACTGGATCACTGTAATCCATTTAGGACTTGAGAGATGTATCAAGATTTATCTGAACTCCCTGTGGAAATTGGCTTGAGTTCATAGTACATCTTTGTCCCTAAAACAAAACTATAAAAGTTATTTTCAGCTTCTCATTTTTCAGCCATGGTTTCAGGAGGAGACATATGCTTTAAATGCCTCAATCAGTTTTATAGCCCTACATGGCACCCCTCACCAACTGTTCACAAATTTTGGTCTGCAATTTCTTCCAAAACTTGACCTCCTCAATTTCTTCAAACATACTTCAATACATTTTGTATAGCTTTTACAGATATTTTCAGTAGAAATTTTGGGATAAAAAATATCAAGAGCTAAGCCCTGTCTGGATAATTCAGTTGATTATATCATCATCCCTATATGCCAAATTTAGGATTAGGTTAGAGTGCAATCTCTACTCAGGACACATACGAAAGCAACCAATAAATGCATAAATAAGTGGAACAACAAACTGATGTTTCTCTGTTTCTTTCTAACGCCCCCCCACTCTTTTTCTTGCTCCCTAAAATCAATAAATTAAATAAGCAATTGCCATTCCTAGGCTGTTTCCTTACTTCTTTGGTAGGTTTTGGTTTGTAAAGTCAAATGCCTATGTTTCAATTTTAATTTATGACAAGAATCAAGCAATATTACAAAGAGATATTTCTACCTCTGTTATTTCAAAGTTAGGTGAGCAGGTATATCAGTCTCATAAGTAATGTTTACACATTATCCCTCAAAATGAATATACATCCTTCATTTTACTTGAGTGGAAACTTTAAGCTTCATAATTTTTGATATAATAAAAACGTAGGTTTACTGTAAATGTAAATAACTTAAAATGTTTTAGTATATTGCTTATCTCATAATCAATTCCTAAAAAGGGATTGTGGCAAATCAAAAGTTAGTCAGAAATGGGAACACCTCATATCAATTTATCTTCAATAATATTAAGTTCTCAGTACAATTATTTTTCTTTTCTATAATATATACATGCGTACACATATGTATGCATTGTACATGTTTCAAGTCAACTGCTTTTTAATATTTTGAGCTCTTATATGATGTTTTTATAAAGTTAAAAGTCTATTAATATAAACAATTCAGTATTTACAGATATTCTAATTCAAGTGCTTAAAATTATAATGTACTTCAGCAGAATATGTAACATTTCCAAATGGTAATAAAGGGCATTTGTTTGGAATTTGAATATTGAGTGTCAACTAATATCATCACTTAATCTTGCTAAGAAAGGAACGAATGTCTTTACTTAAAGAATGTCCTTAAGATGTATAAGAAATACATCTTAAGATGTCCTTTTAAGAAAAAAAAAAGGTGTATAAGATGTCCTTTTAAGAAAAAAAGGTCTTCTTAAGATGTCCTTAAGATGTATAAGAAATACATCTTAAGATGTCCTTTTAAGAAAAAAAAAAGGTGTATAAGATGTCCTTTTAAGAAAAAAAAATTAAGGAGAAATTAAATTGATGTCAGTTGGTAATTGTGATTTAGAATAAAAGCTATAGAATGTAATGTCTGTGTTATGTCCACACCATGTCTGAAATGGCAGGAAGCCACTGTGACTGATTTGCTAGCAAAATTTCTTATACCTTTGGCATGAGCAGGAAAAAAACAAATCCCTTTTCCTGTTGGTTGAATTTGTGAAAACCACTCAGTTTTTAACAAATGAACAAGTGGTTATTTTCAGAAAACTTTTACTCTTTGTTTGCAGGTAAGTGGTATACAATATTAATTCCAAGAGAAGTTTATGATAAACCATGGTGAATTTGTGAATTAGGAGCAAAAATTTTATGTATCACACTGACTTCTTTTGTAATGCAAAAAAAGCTAGATGGTTCACTAAAGTCTTAATTGTTATTGTTAAGGATTATGCATGTGACAAAATACAATTTAAATATTATGTCAATGAGAGAGAAAAAAGACATAAACACTATACATCAATAAGATTCACTGGAAACATAATAATATAATAATTTAATATCATTTATTGCTATATGCTAAAGAAATGAAAACAATAAAAATATGAGCTAAGGTAATATTTTGCATTTTGATCATTCCAAACAAATCAGAACAATGAAACTGATTGAAAACGAGTTTGAATATACAAACTGCTGAATTTACAATCATCAAATATTTCACTTTTTTATGATTTACAGCTGTGTTTAAATAAATCCATCTAATTGTACGGAAGCCTGCCATGTATTCATGGACTAATGCCATCTGCCTGCTTAGAAAAAGATAACAATGAGCTCCACTGGGCAATAACAATTTAGGTAAACAAACTGGGAAGTTTCTACACTAAGCCTAGGTATTTTTACGATTTTTATTTGGCTCCCTGCTTCCAACAGATCATGTTTTTGACCTTAAACCAAAAGTAAGAAAGACAGATAAGTCAATGCTTGACACTTCCCCACAAAGACTGGACCATCTGGGCCCTTTATATTTGTAACAGGTGCTTCTGGGATTTAGAGTCTAATTCTGGCCCAGATTCTGTTCTGTACGGGTGACTCTGTTGCTTTGTGCAATTGTGCATTGCATTAATTGAAGAGAGTAGAAAAGGCCAAGTACAGCAATTAGTCAGTTGGTCATGCAGAAAAGAGTCTAGCAGCTTTGAGCCATGAAATGTTGAATGCACAGATGCACAGTACCATCAGTTTTGCTCTCTGCGGTATGCTCTTAGTCTGTGACAGGTAAAATGCCTTTGCGACTCGATCCCAGTTTTCTGCCCTGTTTAAAAACAAACTACGTTTTGTAGCTACAGGAGAGAAAAATGCTGTACAGACACAATGTTTGGAATATCTAATAGAATAATACACAATAAGAAGAAAACTAAAAATATATAAATAAGCTTAACATATATTTTAGTCATGAAATATTTAAATGTGTTACTTGTTAGATGACAGTACTATAAGAGCACTTTTCAAAACTGTAGAAATTTTGTGACTCATAACATGGGCATAATTTTTATTTTGTTTAAACCATTGTAAAACATATATAATTATTTAGTTACTTAAAACTCCATTTTCTTTTTTAATAAATTAGGAGTACTGTCAATAATCAAATGATATGATGACTGACAAGAGTGATAATAATTCACTTATGTGGGATCAAATAAATAAAACTTATAACCCTAAAGCACTGAGACTATTTTAACATTTATGGTTTCTCAACTCACTTTTAGTAATTGACTTATATTTTTCACACTTCATGATACTACCATCATGATGGTAGTTTTATGTGTCAACTTCACTGTGTTAGTGGATGACCAGATACCTGGTAAAACATTACTTCTGGGTGTATCTATGAGAGTACTTATGGACAAGATTAGCATCTGAATCAATAGAGGGAAGATGATCACCCTCACCAATGCAGCCAGCAGCATCCAATCCATTCCCTGAGTGCCCTCATAGAACAAAAATGCAGAGGAGGGAGAATTTGCTAACTGTGTCTGACAGCATCCTCTCCTGCTCTTAGACATGTGCTTTCCTGGTTCTCGAGCCTTTGGACCATGAGTTACACCACTGGCTCTCCTGGTTCTTTGGTTTGAAGATAACAGATCATGAGACTTCTTGGCCTCCATAATCACAGGAGCAAATTCCTAAAATAAATCTCCTAAAGGATATATATATTTCCTCTTAGTTCTTTTCTCTGGAGAACCTTAACTAATACAACCATTATACTTTACAGTTTTTCCAGTACTGTATTGTATGTTTTATATATCACTAATTCAACTTACAAGTTAAGTAATTAGGGTTAAAATTAAATATAAGATGGGGACTAGACATGAAAATTCTCAGAGCAGACCATACCATTTAATCCACATTGCAAAATTAAATTAAATCTAGCTTATTTAATGAACATAAGTGAATCTTAACTTAGATTATCTTCCTAAAAATGGCATAAGATAATCACTTGTAACCAACCTCTGCCATCAGAAAATCCCCACTGTGGTAATTAGTCACTGTAAGGTCTGAAAAATGTCCTCATTTTCACATTACAAACAATGCTGAAATGGCACGCTTCTGAGCCTCATATCTGTTCTGAAGTTGAAAGCTCAGAGTCTGCAAATTGTTCTTACATGCACAATAAACTCTTACCAAAAAACAGTTTACCATCCCAGTGGTTTTAATTTTGCTGTTTCTAGATTTTTGACAATAGATACTGTTAGTTAATACAATACACAAATATTGTGAACACAGTCTATAAATCAGGAACTGTTTTAGGTAGGGGAAAACCCTGTAACCTATAGAGCTCAGTGTCTGAGCAAGTCATATCAACTTTTTAATGTTCACATACATATTTTTATATAATAATAATAAAATTAAGTAATGGTTGGTGTCATGTAAGCAAAGAAAGCAAAGTAAGGAGGTGGAATCAATATAGATGTTATTTAAGTTAATGAGGCCAGGAAAGAACTTTTTAAGAAGGTGATATTTACATAGAAATTTCAATGAGATGAGCAATGTCTGGAAAATCAATGGGTAAAGAGCATTTCACGTGTGAAGGTGCAAAAAGGGATAAGCAGACGGAACAGCAGGAGCTAGGGACATCAGGTGGGACAGGCCTGTCATGGTGATGGAGCACCTTCGTGCACCAGGCACTTCAACGGATGCTTGGCCTATTTTATTTCTGACATGCAGACAGGCTTTATGCAGACTGATTAAACAAACATAAAATCTCTGGAGTCAGAGAAAATTATTTTCACATTCAGGATCTGGTACTTATTAGATGTGTTGTCTTTGTAAAATAGAGGTTACAATAATAGTGAAAATATGGCACAGTTGAACAAAAGTATACAATATACTTCTTCCAATACCTGATATATAGTATATATGCATTGTAAAAGTATCAGTGATTACCATCATCAGCATCACCTTCTATGAAGTATAAAATACTAGTAAGATTCACCTAATAGGGAAATTAAAACTCAGATTTCCTTAATTTTGGCTGTTTTGTTTATTCTATGATACCTCCAACAAACTTATTGTAAAAATTAATTTATCCAACCTCTACAGTTGTTCTTATTGGATTAGTGTGCTACAAATTATTCCTTTAAAACAAAAAAGAAAAATCTCTCCTGGAAACGACTGTAATGCTTAAAAGAATGCATTTTCTATTTAATTTTTAAAGATATACTTGAAATTTTAAAAAAACCCAGGTATTTGTAATGTTACTGCATAAAAGCATGAAAATGTCTCTATCAGGGCACTGGTTTGGAAAATCCTGTTATCTTGGACAAGGTGGCTCATTGGTCTGCATTCTCACCTCAAGGCCTCTGGCTCAATTGTTTTAACATTCAGTGTATCTAAGACTCCAAAACATCAAGCTTCTTAAGAAAAAGAGTTTTTTGGCATTTCTGTGAATAGTTTTATTATTTGTAAATAGAATAGAACAAAATAGTAATAACCAAAAATACTAAAAATCCTGAGTGCCATTAAAAATTAAAAGGAAACGATATGGGCTATCTCTTTCAGCAGTTATTCTCTCCTTATTGCCGGAAGTGCAGTGCTGTCAAAGCAATACGGAAACTGAAGTCTCTGATTCCAGGGGATCCCAGTGACAATATCCTTCCCCATCATGACTCTTAATAACGACTCCTGGTGGTGGCTAAATGCAGAATCTCTAAAATTTTATTTTCATCATAGTAGCAGCACCTCGTACTCAGCAAATAGTATCTGTTGCTTGTAGCTCTCAGATGTTCCTGGTGGAAGCATATTCCAAAAGCTATTCTTCTACACTAGATCAGTTTCATAGAGTCATGGCTTCTGGTGGCCATATTTCTTAGGACCCTGGTCCCTGCTAAGCTTTTTGTTGGTAGCTACTGTGTCCTAAGAAATCTATTAAGTCATTCTAGAAAAATTCTGCAGATTTACTGGGGAAAAATACCTATTGGATCCTTTAAACTTTGTGTTTAAATGAAGGATGGGATAATTTGATTCCTTTGAATCAGAGCAGAGCACTTAAAATCACCTGTCTTCCTTCACTGCTGCAGCTTGCTTGCTCCATCCAAGCACTGGACACACTACAGAAGGGAGAAAAGACTTCAATGTCACAGATACATTTCCATGTCCAACTGGTAGAACGGAAGGGCATTTAGTAAAATCAAAACCAAAAAGGTAGTTGATATCTCACAATTGTTCAAAAAATATTCCCATAAAGAAATTGAGTAACAGTTTCATTATTTTTTCTACATTTTTCTATATATCTACAGACATTCATTCACACATTATAGATTAAAAACGCTGAAAAAGTACTTGTTCCTGCCCTGGCGGGTGGCTCATGTGGCTGGAGCAGGATCCCACACACCGAAAGGTTGCAGCTTCAATCCCTGGTCCGGGTACGTACGAGAGGTAAACAATCAATGTTTCTCTCTCGCGCCCCCCTATTCCTCTCTCACTCAAATCAATAAACATATCCTCAAGTGAGGATTAAAAAATTACATGTATATATTTTCTAAATAGTTCATAAGCACCTACAAATCAACATTTAGAATTAAATTTGTGACCTTGAAATTTTGTTAAAATCTCTGATTTTCCAACAATTCCTCTGATTAAGATTGATTCCAGTTGCTTATTACCTATATTCTCTATTAGGATTCAAGCTTCATAAGTGCAAAGACTCTTTTGCATTTATTACCCAGTATGCTTCCAAATATTGGAATATTAAAGCCCTTAAAAACGCTGGATCCTGGAATGTTACCTAAATTACAACGTTAATTTTTGTCTTGCTTAAAGTTAAAACATGTATCATTTGCCAAAAAAAAAGAAGTATCCAAAAATTTCAATAAGGCACAATTTGATCCCTTTTCCCTTTCCAGTTTCATTTTCCTATTTGAAACCTGTCCTTATACCGAAGCCGCGCACTGCACTTGTTCAAATACATGAGAGTTTACGCATGCTGAAACTTATGACTCTTCTAACTTTCCAAGTATCCAACTCCATATTTTTCTAGAATCACTTAGAAAGTTTTCCATAAACCTTACCTGACCCACACCCAGGCAGAACTCCTGACTCCTGCATGTGACCCCACCATACTCTGAATACCACTCAACAACACAGCACTAACCCATTTCGATACACACACAGCTCTGCACAGCAGCCTCCCTTATTCACAGGGGGTATGACCCAGGACACTCAGTGGGTGCCTGAAACCACAACTAGTACCAAATTCTCTATATAGTATGTTTCTTCCTATACACAGATACATCATCTGTGGTAAAGTTAATTAATGAATTAGGCACGGTAAGAGAATAACAACAATAGCTATTATAAAATAGAACAATTAAAATAATATACTGGAATAAACATTAGGTGAGTACTCTGTCAATATCTTGTTACACTGTACTTATCATTTTTCATGTGATGCTGTGAGATACAATAACTGTAACGAGATGAAGTGAGGTGAATGGCATAGACATTGTGATATGGATTAGTTTACACCAGAATACATCAGAAAGAGGATCGTTAAGCCATGATGATTTCAACAGCGAGATGCCAGGAACAGACAATGGCATTGGCTGGGGATCTTTAATAATTAGACTGCTTATTTCTGGAATTTTCCATGTAATATTTTGGGACCAGAGTTGACCACAACTAACTGAAACTGCAGAAAGCTAAATTGTGGAGAAGAAGGAACTACTTCATACCTATATATCTACTTAAATATATATTCATAAATAAGTATATTTTCCTATCTATACCTGCATATATCAATATATACATAAATTATATTTCATTTCATATATATATACATATATATCAATTATATTTCATCTACATATATATATATATCTCAATCAATAGCTATACTATACTGGAACATATCTATATGCATTAAGTAACTTGTACAAGTGTATAAGGAATAGGCAGGTTTAAGTAAGGCCTGTGAAGATTTTTCATGAAAAAAAGATTTTAATGCCAAAAAATCTATTAAATATTCTCAAGAAAAACAGCACAGTCACTACAAAAATATTGTAATCAACTGAATTAATTATTGAAACAAAGTCTTGTCAATAATTTCATTGTCAAATGGCAAGGTGATATATAACTCGAATTCAAGACTTTTTAAAAACTATATTAATGATTTAGATACATTTCTAAGCATTCACATTGCATTAGGTGGGTTTGCTGACAGGAACTTTGTAAACAAAATTATATTCTGCTGATGAACTTCCGTGTTTCCTCGGAAGTGAGTCTGAAGGGCAGAGCGGCGTCTGGCAGGAAGAGCAGAGTCTGGTCAGGTTGGGCGCCCCCCCATCCTTCATGTGTGTCGTTCTGCTCAGGGCGCCCTGCCGTTTGTTTAAATGGCATTGATTTTCTGTACTTACAATAAGTTGCTAACATTCAGCAGGCTGTCACAAAGCAAACATGGCCATTCCCGGGTCATTCCTAGCCTCTAAAGATACCAACGATGCAAATGTCAGTAACACACATACAAGAACAGGAAATGTGGGAAAGAAGAAAACATGCACATACAAAAGACCATTATTATGTGGTTAGGTCTATTTTATCAAAAAAGTACAATTCTGAACTGAAGGCAATTTACAGAGGAAATGAAACAGACAGACTAAAGCATCTGGGCCAGTTGTTGTTCCTGTCAGATGGGGGATGGCACACTTACGTTCCTGACATCAGCGTGCACAGTCAACGTAAGACAACAGATCTTTTCAGAATTATGTCCAATCGTGCTTACTGAAAGGCCTACTCTTTCCTTCTACCTTCCTAATTGTCCTCGTACTGCTCCCTTCATGTGTTCCTTCTGGCAAATTGTATGGGTTGAAACCCTACCTATTCATTCAAGCCCTACTGTAAATGCCTCCTTTTCCTGATGTGTTTCAGCCCACAAACATTATTACAGGGTCTACTGCCTTCCCATGAGTGAATGAGAGCATCTACTCACCACTCATTATGCGCCATGCGTTCTTTAAGTGTGTTTTCAGAGTACTCTCAGTTGACGTTTTTCTTCATATTTTTCCTGATACCCTCAATTCATTGCTCATAGCTCAAATGCAGTGATCACCTCTGACTCACTTTAAGACTACGGTGTGCTTTTGATCTGAGTTCAATACATGTTTGTTAAATGAATCTAAGTTCATAAAAGAAACAGGTTTTCTCATATCATAAATCAAAAATAAACGGCCTCTATCCCCTTTCCCCTTATATCCCCATCTATCATTCTCAAGTGTTAAGTCTGCTCCAAATTACCACCTCTGTCTCTCCTCTCCTGCCCTCAGGAAAATTCAAGAATGCATTAGTCATAGCTAAGGATTTCCACAGGAATCTTACAAATGCAAGCAGGTACTTTGAGACTCGGGGTTCCACTACAGCACGTGCAGAAATAGATTCATGGATTACCTAGGCAAATCATGGAAGGATTTTCTTTTCTAGGCTCATGTAAAACTAACAATCAGGAAAATGTCTCCTTAAATCACCAAATAAAAGTTCCAAGAATTTTCACTATTTAAGAAGAAATAAAACAATTTTCCACTCCATATAAAGTCAGCTATGACAATCAAGTAAGTAATCTGGCCTCCCTGTCAAAGATCCTGGCACTGTGGCTAACCAGTGACAGGGCCTGAGGCATGCAGCTTAGTCTATGCTACACATCAGCGTGTCCATCGAAAGTGAAGATGTAGAATTCAATAATTAACTCTAAATTTCCTTCCAGTTATGGCAGACACTATAAAAAGGCACTTTCTTATGATTATTATGAGATATAAACAAATCTTTTGTTGTTAAATTTATACCCCCATTCCTTCACCTTTGATATCAATGTTATTTTTTAAAATATTAGGCTCATAAGTTAGGCATCTTTCTATACAATGTGCGCTATCATTTTCATTGAGCAGTTTAGCACAAGTGAATATTGTTCTCAGAGGGTATGGAGGAAAAAGGAAAAGATGTGCAACTTTTCCTAGTCTCTGCCGAAGCTCATCAAGGCTAAATGGTGAGAATTATGGACATTTACATAATTAATCCCCTTTATTATTTAAATTACCCCAACAATTGCTTTAGAATAACAGTCATTTTGTGCATCTAGCTTTTAGACTGCAGCTTCATTGAAATGTAAATTCGAGAACCTGGTTCTTTAAGAGCAGAAGGGAGGAACAATCGGTGCAGGTGCCCATTATGAAACACCAGCAAGATGGGGGCCTGGAGGAGACAATAATAAACCTACGCTTCTGCCTCTTCCGTCATATGAATCTTGGGGGTAAAAATGATTTAGAAACAATATGGAGGAATGTTTGCAGTATTTTATTGCAAAATCCCTTCTGTTTCTTCTGACTTTTGATTGAGACTCTGAGACGAAACGTATTCTATAACCTCAGATCCTCTAATCCTGTGGGCTACAAGATCTGTGGTCTATGACTAATAAAATAATCAGGCATACTAATATTGGCAATTTGACTTGTTAAAATAGTTTAGGATCCCTTTCTTAATTACATATTTTTAAAGAAAGCTGACTAAATGATGAAAGTTTCCCATAGTGGCGCTCCCTGTAAATATTCAGGAAATTTCTTTGATAGCTGAGTAAATGAGGCATGCATATCGTGTTTGTCAGTGTGTGTAAAGAAAAAGGAAACACACACTCACACTCATTCACACTTACACAATTAAGAAACTAAGAGATACTCTGAATGATAAAGCTTCTAAATCAGCTCCCTCTTTAATAGTTCTGCTGGCATTTCTTTATTGCTTACACTCATGGATAAAATAAAGCCTTTTATTATTATTATCGTGTTTGTTATTTATTCTTATGTTTTCTTTTTATTCAGTGATTAAGCCACTTGGTTTACAGCATATCTGCATATCTATCCTCTGATTTTATTCCATCTCAAACTCGGCACCGGTCCTCTATTCCGCGTACACTGAAAATCATGTGTACACTAAATTATATAATGATGAAGTAATGGTTGGAGTTATCAACTAATTATACCCAGGAGCCAAGCAGGAAAAAAGTATGCGCTGCTGGGTGTATGCTGAAAAAATTTCCCTAAGAATTTTAAGATTTTGGTATCCATTTGAGCCTTGTTAACACAGAGCATGTAAGTGCCATAGATTTGCATCCAATACCCTGAAATTCTGCCTTTTCCGAGTGACCAAGTGACTGAAGAGGGGCAGACTATGCCACCCAAACAATGCCATTTTGGCATGTTAATAATTTTGAACTGAAGTTACTTAAGAACCAGCCTGTGCCATGAGAACACTGTGTATACACTGCATCTTCTTTATCCAATTATCTACCAAAGGAGACTTCAGTTGCTTCCAAGCCATGGCCAATTTAATCAGTGGACTGGCCGAATAAAACTAAAAAGGCAGAAGTGAAAGGTTGTCCACTCCTACATGACTATGAATAAGTCATAAAAATATTTTCCTCTTAGCCTTTGTAAATAAGTAGACATTTAGATTTACACTTAGAATTTTAAATTATCATTATCTTTATGAAGTTGCTGTAAGAGTCAAATGAATTGATGTATGTGAAAATAGATTTCCAATCCAGAAAATACTGTAAATATTTAAAATATGTCTGCTCTTTATTAATACCTAATTTTACTTGGAATTCAAAACATGAATTAATATAAGAATTTCAGCTAATTTCATTCATCACTAGCAATACATTCTAGAAATTTCATATATATTAATGTTTTCCACCTTCAAGTCAATTTATGAGGATATAGTATTATTATAATTACTGATGAGGAAAATGAATACTGAGATTATAAATCAAATGTCTCACTCAATTTCTGACCATTGAAGTTTCTCATTGCATTCATTTTTGAAATTTAAATTTCTTTATCAGAAATCAGTCCACAATAATCTCTTGGGAAGAACCAAAGTGAAAACACACACGTCACTGTGCTGCACTGGATAATGAATTACTGAAGATGTGTGGAGAACGACATAGCACTTTAAAAATGTAATATGTGAAGTTATTCACATTCCACTCTCCATGTAGTAGTGTGACAGCTGCAGAAAAATAGTAAAAAAAAAAAAAGTCACTAACATGATAACCAGACAAATAAGAATAGCAGTTGAAAAGTTTAGGTCACCGTGAAATGTGCAAATCCCATCATAACCTCACATTTTCACTTCCAAATCATCTTCTCCCAGCAGGGTGGAAATAGAGATTCACACCGCATGACCTTTCATCCAACATCATTGCTGTGCTAGAGAGAAGGCTTAAGTAACTTAATTTTTCTCACAAAACATGATGTTGATATTTGGCAGCTTCCAATCTGGCTGGGTGCCCTGACATGAATTGCAGATTCTCTGTGCTCCTTCTAAGGGGAGTTTGAGGAGGATGAAAGCAGATGTGCACAAAAGCAGATGGAGCCCAGAAGCCAAAAAGCATGAGGCTCCTCAGTACCACCGGAGTAGATTTGGCAGCCTCACGCTGTGTTAAGGAAGAAAGGTAATTTTCTATAAAGTAATGAGATAGTCGCTTAACTCAAACAAACAACTATGGTGATTGTATTTTGTTTTCATAACATTAGGAAATGTTCTTTAAACGTAAATTCAAATTAAGCAGTTGTTTTTGGGTTGTTGCTGGTTTTTATTACCATTTTTGTTTAGTTTTTTTAAAAGCAATAATGGAATTTTAGAGTTGAAAGTCATATTTAAATCGCAACTTATTATAAAAGTTATCTGTACAACTGAAGTCAGTAGTAACCTTTCCAAACAGATGTAACAAAACGAAAGGCTGGTGTGCCTAGTCTGGCTACTTCAAATCTCATGTCCAAGTTTCTTGATTTTCTGACTACGGTCCTGAGCTTCTTAGGGTTCCGTTACCTATACTTAATGCAGTTCTCTTACAGGACTGGTGGCTCTCACGCTTTTCCTTTACGTCCTTCCATCAACAGATGTTCCCACTGGTAGGTCTCCATTCACTGGTGACTTCTTGAGGATGAAGAAGGGTGATTCTTTTTCACTGCCACGAGCAGGTTCTCCATGCCTGTACTTTCTGACCTTTCTGTATCACTTTGCTTGTTCTGCTTTAGGCTGGCAGAGTGATTTACCTCAAATTTGTCTGAATAATCTTTACTCTTCTTATCCACAGAAAATATATACTATTAATTGATTTCCTGGAAAGTTTGTTTTACAAGCTTCTCTCGCTCCCTGGGGCATTTGAAGTTTTGAGCAATTAATTTCAGAGACCTTAACTTATACTCTTTGGATATTCTAAAACATAAAACAGAAAAGTGCTTTAAGAAAGCAAGGCTACCCAGGTACTGGATGTGTGCAATTGGGCCTTGGATTTTAGTTTGTGGGCAAGGAATTTTAAAACTGGGAGTGTGTTGCAGCCTGTCAAGGCAGGGCAGGTCCACTCTAGCTTCGGGGAAATGGAAGAAAATGCGTGCTGTGGGGAGGCTCGACATACCTTTTATTCACAGGTGGGCGAGTTACACACTGCAAGTCGTGTGTCTCCTGCATATCTCTGCAAGTCTCTGCATGTCACATGTCCCCTCTGCATGGCACACAGTGTGGCCCTTGCTCCCCAGCGTGGCACATGTCATGGCACTCAGCAGGCAGTCCTTACCTGCTTATATACTAAAGGCAAACAAAGCCAGCTTCCAGCAAGAAAATTGCATAATTCAGCACACGCAAGCCAGCTTCACATTATGGGAACAGTTTATCGGACCCAGTCTCAAGGCTATGAGAACACTACTTATTAGGCCCATTCAAGGCTATGGGAACACTGCTTCCCTCAGTTACCCAGACACCTGGGTGAGGAAGCCAGGCTGCCTCCACTTACCCTGCAGGGAGACACTTAAGTTTATGCAGCTAATAGTTTTACAGTTGAGCATTAGGCTTTTCATTCCTGAAACCTAAGCCTGGCAGTGTTGCTAGGACATTAGAAAAAGCTCACAAGCTTTTCTTCTGATGTGGTCGCCTGGAGTGCTGTAGTGCTCTGTGAGACAGACCACACAGATCTTAAGAGCCAGCAAAACTTCATGAATGAGGTCTGATAGTAGAGGTTGGCTTCCAGGGGGTTGGTAGACAAAAGTCAGGAAGACCTTGAGGCTACCCTCGGCAAGGGCTAGAGTACTTGTGACTCTGTCAGCCAAAAACTAGACCTTCAGTTGGTACAGGCAGCTTTGGCATGTCTGATTTTACTGCTCACTTCACAGCTTCAGCTTTTCCTAAGTAGTCATACTTAGAGTAGGCTTCACTCTCAGATGAAGCAAAAGTGCACTTTTTGGCAAAAACAAACAAACAAAACACCTTACATCTTTAAAATTACTTTAAAAACTGACTTACAGAGTTGCCGTTTTGTATCAGACAGCAGCTGAATTTGTGCGTACTTCTCAAACTAAGGAGGCCCCAGCTATAATTGTTCATGACAAGCCTGTATGTGCAGGGCTAGATTAACAGCCTCAGATCGTTTTAATATTCCTGGTAAACAAGGAAACCTCTCAGGGGTGTATATCCTGAGATTTCTAAGATACAGAGACCTTCTCCAGTTGGTTCTAAATTAGTTTAACTTCATACAAGAAAGCAATCTTCTTAGTAGACAGGTTTCTTAAATGTAAACAGTTCAATAAAAGACAGCAAAGAAATGGCAACTGAGGTGCATGAATAAAAATACGAGGGAGCATTAATGGCAGCTAGAGCACAAACTGAATACGGAACTGGGTGTCAGAAACCGGAGACTCAAAGGGAAAACAGAAATTATAAGGTTGTGCAAAATGGTAATGCAGGAGGGTGAAAAATCAACCTGTTGATGGTCAATTTCTTCCTATAAAATCTAAACTCACAGGTGAATTTTTCGTTAATTCAGCAGAGAAGAGTAATAATTGTATTAGTTTGCTAGGACTGCTGTAACAAAGTACCACAGACTGGGTCTCCTAAGCAACAGAAACATTTTCTCACAGTTCTAGACGCTAGAAGTGCAATATCAAGGTAGCAGCAGGGTTGATTTCTTCCGAGGCTTCGAGATGGCACCCTTTTCTTTCTATCTTCAGATGGTCTTCTTTCTGTGCCTGTGTCAACACTTCCTCACCTTATAAGGACACCGGTGACACTGCATTAGGACCATCCTCATGAGCTCATATTAATTTAATTATCTATTTATAAACCTTATCTTCAAAAACACTCACATTCTGAAATACTGGGAATTAGCACTACAAAATATGACTTTTGGAAGGGAGCACAATTCACTCAATACTAATGTTATTTGATTTCTCAAAACCTCAATAATAACCATATTCATCATGCTTGATCCCTACTTGTCTTCTGTTTTCCTTATGCTATTTTTCCCAATCTCTAGAGCTCAAATAACTTTTGAAGCATATTTAAAATTTAAGAAAAATTTTAGCTCATAAGACTTCTCCAGTGCTCATGAAGTATATCTGGACTTGTTCTGATATTTCTGAGGCTGTTCATCTTCAGAAGGCCTGATTTCATTTAGATAACAGTCACTTAAGCTGATTTTTACAGCAGAAACAGCTCAGTCTCAGAGAGGATTTTTAAGGTCATAGCATTGAAAAATGACAGAGCCAGGGCCAGACTGTATTAGTTCAAATGTTAAGACATTTTGATTCTAGAATGTTTATTTTGTAAACACCACATCTTTATTCATTCATAAAACATTTTTATTCAATCATGTGTGCAAAGCCCAACTAAAAATGCACAGAAAACAAATCATGTTAACTATAAAATAGTGCTGGGTTTTCTGACCATCTACAGGTAAATTCCTAAGGAAATCATATCATTTACAGTCTTTACTATTCTTTCTACCTGACAATCTGCAATTATATGAACATTATTATTACATTAACATATGAACATGGCAGTAGTAAACATGTTAAAATAAATTAGAAGGCTGAAACCAGATATTTCATTTACAAATTAATAAACACATATTTATACAAAATTTAGAAGCTTAGAAGCTTTCCTCCTTAGAATGATGTTATTAAACATGACATTTTTCTTCGTTGATCGGCATCTTCTAGTATTACTAATTAATAAAGAGCCAATGAGCTCCTTTCTTTGACTCTCTTTCTTCTACTTAATTTGTTTAAATGACACCAAAAGCAAGACCACCTTGAAATCAATGATTTACTTGAAAAGCTCTGAAATAATGTATTTACCAATAATGGAAATCTTGAAACAGTAGATTTTGTGAAGCAAGGTATGGGAGCAACAGTGCCAGCAACATTTGCTACATATGTAAAGATATGCTACAAGTTCTTTTCACTATAAGCAAATTAAAAAATAAATAAAATGATGATGGTGGTAGTGACTCAGCTTATGGGCAGACAGACTTCTAAGTTCTTTACAGGTACCATATTTTTCAGACTATAAGATGCACCCCCCCAAATTTGGGAGGAAAATGAGGGTGTGTCTTATAGTCTGAATGTAGCTGAATTATAGTCTGAATGTTATTTATGCTGTTAAATATTTACCACATTTTTTTGCTTCAAATTTTTTTTTCCTATTTTCCTCCTCTAAAACCCAGGTGCGTCTTATGGTCCAAAAAATACGGTATTTTAAATCATAAGAAAGATTAGGTATTCCCCATTATACATTTTATGAAATAGAGAGTGAAAAAAGTTAACTTGAGCAAGATAACACTGCTTTTAAATGGCAGACTACAATAAAAATAATCAAAGGTACATCGATTCAATAAGAACATTTCCCTTGTTTTACATTTTTTTAGTAAATCATACATGCCTAAAAAATGTACAAATTATGTGAGTGATGCTATAAAATTATCAAAAAATGAACAAATTTACAAAACCTCTACCTAGAACTAAAAACTGGACAGTACCAGAACCCTGCCATCAGCACATCCTGCCTCTCTGAAGTAATCTCTATTCTAATTTGGAAGATCATGCTTCATTACATGATTTTGCATTTCATTTAAGTGAAATTATATCATAAATATTGTATATTTCCCTTAGCCTTATTGTTTGTGAGATTCATTCGTTTCATTCCATGAAGCAAGTATTCACGAAGAGATGTGCATCTGTTTCTGAGCTTCTGACTTATTACTTTACTAATTTATCCCTAAATTAACACTACACAATTTGATTGATTATAGCCTTTAAGAAGTTAATCCTTTGCTTTTAAGTTACTTTTTTTTTAGTACAGTTAAGATAGATATTGTAAGCAACATAATTTACCAAGTATCAAACCAATTTAAGTTAAAACCTGCTCGGTGTTTGTGGGAATTCTTTCCACACGCGTGAAAACTCGCAGTCCCGGGATTTACGTGTTTTGAGCTCAGCTCCGTGTGAGGAAAAATTATTCCTGTGCGGAAAAGCGTGGATCATGTCAGTGGAAAAGGAATTCTCTAATGGGAATTTAGCAAAAATGTTTCTTAAAAAATTCTCTGACTTGCTGAGTCTCTCCCTCCCGGAGTCAAGAGACTTAAGTTAATGAATCCATGAAATTCTTCTCTGTCTCCTAATAGTTAACAGCCGTAGTTAGCTTACCCTCAATTTACTTGTCTCCTGTTTAATGTACTGCCCCAGTCCTGTCTGCCACCGGACCTGAATTTACGTCCTAATGCTCTGTAACTGAGTAAACCTACCCCTTATCTATTCCCTTCCCATATATTCTCATGACCTTGCTGAAGACCCCTGTTCTGCATAAACCTATGAATAATCAATCCAATGTAAATGTGTCCTAAAGCTTCTAATAAAAAGCCGGCTAAGCTACGCCCGGGGCCTTTTCCAAGATGGAGGGAAAGACCCGTGGCAGCCGGACTCTATTCTCAAAGCGTGTCTCTGGGTGAGTTTGATTCATGCGATCAGTGCGGGCCCCCCCCACAGATTTTGCGGGACGAAATCCGCGACAGGTGTTATTAAATAAAATCTAGATACGGTGGTTCTATGGTAAACGAAATAAAAAGTTCATCTTCTTTTCACGATCATCAAGACTCTTCCCGGCATTTTAACAGAAATATCAGAATCAGCTTTTCGAATCTCACATATGTGCCTACACAAACTGCTGAGGATATTTTCCCAGGGAACCCACTGAACAAATAAATCAGTTTGAGAAATTTTAATGTATTTCCAATATTGCATTTTCCATTTCTAAACATGATTTATTCTCCCTGTTATTTATATCTCTGTAATTTCTCTCAACAATGTTTATATTCTGCTTTATAGAAGTCTTGAATAAATTGATTCCAGGTCTTTTGTTTCTGCTGCCAATGTAAATAATATACATTTATAAAGTTTATTTTTCAATTGTTTATTAGCTGAATATATGTAAATAAGGCTGATTTTTAGATTGATCTTACGTCCAACAAGCTTGCTAAATCATATTTCAATAGTTTACTATATTTTAAATACTCTAGTATAATAGTTTAATATTGTATTATACATATTTTCAATCTTATTTGTAAATAATGAGAGCCTTATATTTTTTTCAAATCCTTACATATTTTACTTCTTAGCTTGCAGCATTAAGAAACATTAAGTCAAAGAAAAATAAATGTGATGATAGTAGACATCCTTATATAGTTGTAATGTATTTGTATTTCATCATTTTATATGTTTCTGCATGTTTATCTTTAAATATTCATAATTAAATAAGTTCTTTTCTGTCCCTACTGCAATAAAAAGACACTGTCAGTAGTGGTATTTTTGGTTTGATTTCGGCTTTCAATCATGAAAGCATATTTATTGCTTTTTTTGTGTTATTAAATGTTTTCTCTGATCTACTGACATTAGTTTTCTCATCTTGACACAAGATGAAAGTTTTCTCTTTTGTTCTATGCCGTAATTTACCTTAATTGATTTCTCAATGTTAACTCAATTTTGCACTCATGACTAAACCCAGATTTGTAATAATATTGTTTTATGCATCACTGAACTTGGTGTGTTAATCTTGTTTAGGATTTTCACATCTGTGTTTGAGGTATTTTAGGCTATAGCTCCCCTTCTTGTGAGGTTTCCGTGCAAGGTAAGGTGGTTTCAAAACAACACATTGTTCATTTTTTCTATCATCTGAAATCATAAACGGAAATATTAATATTATTTCATTTTTGAGTATTTGCAAAAAATCACTAATGGCGCCATCTGGGCATGTAGTTTGTTTGAGGGAAAGGTTTAAATTATGAATTTCTTTAATAGATCAATGACAACAGATTTTCTTCTTGCTTCATAGTTTACCCTTAAACCTCAAGAATTACAACATTCCAATAGAGAATGGCCAGTGTCCTTTATCTTTTGGAACTATTTTTTAATCTTTAGCTACCATGGTAGTAGTATCAAAAAAGCAGAAACACTAGTATAAAGAAGTTGGTTCCAGTTAAAGGTGAGACTTTATGTCAACAAAACAAACAAGCAAGCAAAATATAACCAGAGACACTGAAATTAAGAACAATCTGACAGTAACCAGAGGGGAACTGGGAGGGGATAATGGGGGTAAGGGGGGAAAGGGTTTTCAGGAACAACTATAAAAGACAAATAGACAAAACCAAGGGCTGGTGGAATCAGGGGAGGGAGGTGGGGATGGTTGGGGTGGGGGAGAGTGGTGGGGGATAAATGAAGACAACTGTAAGTGAACAACAATAAATGACTAAAATAAAAATATATATTTTAAGAAAGAAGCTGGTGCATAGTCAAAGAAACACTAGTATAAAGAAGAAGCTGGTACATAGTCATATGAAAAACTTTCGCAATGTAATTATAGGTAAAGATGATCAAATGGATTATTTCACTTTCATCAAGATAAAAACAAAGAAATAAAAAACTTTCACAAGGACCTTAATTTTATATAAGCTTTCATATAATGAAGATTTTGTTTGACTATTTTTACTAAGTTTAATAGAGAGTTATAAATGTGTGAGAAAAATAGTTTTTTCAACCTTGTTTAAGCAGATACTTTGTAAACAGCTGTTAAAATCTGGTTGGATGAATAAACACACAAATCTTTATTCAAGTGTGAATGGTTTGGACTTATAAATGCTATTGTATACTCAATTTTTCACATTTATACCTTAAACCAATGATAAATTAATAAGTACAAATCATTAAATATTATGGCATCTATGATATAAAATATTTTAATATATCCAGAAAAGTTTACATTAAAAATATAAAAATAAATATTCTTTTGCTTTATATATAACAGTTGATATATGTTGAATAGAAAGTTTATTTTAAATAAGATTATTGGTGCGTTGGCTGGCGTAGCTCAGTGGATTGAGTGTGGGCTGCGAACCAAAGGGTCACTGGTTCGATTCCCAGTCAGGGCACATACCTGGGTTGCAGGCCAAGTCCCCAGTGAGGGCCATGTGAGAGGCAACCACACATTGCTGTTTCTCTCCCTCTCTTTCTCCCTCCCCTCCCCTCTGTCTAAAAATAAATAAATAAAATCTTAAAAAAATACGTAAGATTATTGGAATTAAAAACTTCCAGTGCTATTTCCTTTAATATACAAAGTTACCTAACCTTGATTATTCTGTAGAAATCTTAAAATCATTTAAAATATTCCCACCTTTGATTGTGCATTTACTACTACTAGTCAATTTCTAGGAACAATAATTAGAAGTTACTTAGCTAATAGCAAAAATAAATGTTTTAAATAAGTTTTAATAATTTATATGGAAGCAATGACTAAATGCATATTGGTTTAATAACAGAGGAAAGGATCAAATGTAACCATATTTTTAAAAATAAGTTTTAAAAGAGACTTCATTGGTCACCGAGTAGCCAAAATGGGAAGCATGCAGGAAAGAATATTTCAAAATCCCCATTTAGCTTTTTATGAATAAAACTTACCCTTTGAAATATTTACTTTCTTATGCACATTTCCAGTGCCTGACATATAATCCTGTCAGGATAAATCCTCATATAATGAATAATAACGCATTGTTTGGGAGGGGTTTTCTTGGCAGAAATGTTGTACACCTGAAACCTATATGGTTTTGTGAAGCAATGTCATTCCAATAAATTTAATTTAAAAAATAGAAAAAAATAGACCAAAAAAACACACAAAAAATCTCCTGAAAGACCAAAGAAAACATTAAAGATTCATATACAGGTTACACTTATCATTAGGTAGAGAAAATAAAACAAACAAAAACAGGCAAGTCTCCAAAAACAAAAAAAAATAGAATAAAATCACATTTTTTTTTTCCTGAAACACATATTTAAAAAAAAAAAAACCCTAACACCATGCATGGCTTTCACTGGTGTCAACATTATATGATGTCACTATAGGTGATGTCACCTATATGACGTATAGTGACGTCATACAATGATCAATGCTGCCTAGTTTCTAGTACCGAAAGAAATTAGATTGGCAGAGAATACAGAGACCACAGAAATGTAAGTGTGAATGTGTGTTTAAGTACATCATTACTAAATGTCTATGTAAATGTGGAAAAAATCTATAGTGTACAATCTCTTTTAAAAACATTTTCTAATTCTTACAAAGCCAGAAATGGTTTTTAAATACCTGGCATTTCCCACATCAATAATAGGTGATTTTGTTATAAATATTGAATATATTAGTAGAAGATTAATAGTTCAGTAGTATTTTATCACAGAGTTGAGTTTAGCACTGAAAACAATTCAATGCATTAACCTTGTTCAATATTCAATCTTGAATGTAGAATTATTAATTTTTAATTTATTTGAGTTGAGATTTATTTAAACATATTCATTTTGTTATATCAACCTAATAGTTAATGTACTGACTTTTCTCCTACTTTCACTGTTTTATCCTGCAGTGGGTCTGAGACTTGTTTAGATCCCCGCTACAGTATTTCCTGTGCAAATCAACACAACAGCTAATTCTATATGGAAAAATTCTCACCAAATTCAGTATTTTTTTGTTGCAAATATCGTTAGTTTACCTTTGGTTGAACCCAGCACATTTGGAGTTTGTATAGTTTGCTCAGATAAAACACTAACGAGACAATGGTTGTCTCTGAATAAAAGTGGATTAAAAGAAGAAATATATCATGCTTGTTTTCTTCTTTTTTTATTGCACTCAAAATCAAAATAAGTACAAATGTGGATCTCAGGAAGTGAACAAAAAGCTTCAGAGACAGAATCAGGTGTCCAGGGAGGAGAACGAAGCTCTCGGAAGAGAAAACAACTCCCTCTGGGGAGAAAACGAAATTCTCAGAAGAGAAAACAAAGCCTTCAGAGTGGACAACCAGTTAATCCAGGGAAAGAATCAGACCCTGAGACAGCAAAGCCTGATCCTATGGACGTTTGAGAATTTGATTTTCAAAAGCGAACAACCACTTGAGGAAAAGATGAATGCATTGAGAACAGCAAGAGAGTCTTTTTGGCAAGAGGATCAAGCCAGGCAAGCTCAGAGGAAAGCTCCCGAGGAACAACAGATAGCCTTGGCGAAAGAGAGGAAAGCGCTTCAAGAATTAAGGTTTCTCCACCAGAAGATCGATGCTCTGCAACATCAGGAGAGAGCAAGCAAGATGCAGAAACGAGCCCTGAGGAAAGAACGAGTAGTACTAGAGATGGAAGAAGAGGCTCTGTGGAAGGAGGAACAGGTCCTTCGTGAAGTGAACAAGGCACTCAGAGAAGAAAGCTGTGCTCTTCAAGAGGAGGAAAGAGCCCTTCTGGAAGAGGCAAAGGTCCTTGAGCAGTGGAATAGGTTCTTTGAGGAAAAGCCAACAAACACTCTTGCTGGAAAAATGCACAACAAGAAAATAGAGCAGGAGAAGTATTAGTTGAAGCAACCATGAAATCAGCAAACCGTGAACATCACTGACATTCCAGAAAAGAAAAAAATCAAACTTTTGAAGATGAAATACTATTGGAGTAGGGAGTCAAGAGCCTGGAAATGTGCAGTGCTCTCTCAGTACCTGATCCTGGAAAATAAATAAAGTCCTTAAAAGTTAAAAAAAATTAAGTTTCCTTAAATTTTACTCTCCTATTAGCGGCTAATTTTATTTTAGAATGCAAAGTATGTATTGCTCTAAATGTGATGCGGGATGAACCGCGTGTGACAGGGTCAGTCAGAGACGGTGGATGAATACTGTAAAAAACTTAACAGCACAGAGGAAATACGTGTCTTAAAATCTGCTCTTTGAATTCTAAGTAATAGAGTGAAATATAAAGTTTCACATACTTAGTTCACCTGTATGTGAAAGAAAAGATGTATATGGATATTTCTTCTGTCTCCTTATGCTTACTCCGATGCTCTCAATGAGGAGGCCAATAGGAAAATAAGAATTGGAAAACTGTGATAGCACAAAAATTGTTAATGACCGTTCACAGGCTTCCTCTTTTCTCCTTCCTTTGCCCTCACTTATCTTCTTCCTCCTGTAGCTTACTGGGATAATGGCTGTTGTGTCTAATAAATGTAGTAAAGAGAGAAAAAGGAGTGAGGGAACAAAGGTCTCCCAAACTATAATAGGAGTTTTTGAGTTTGGAATGTGAATCTGTGACTAAGTTCATGTTCAATGGAAACTGGGGGAAGAAGAAACAGAATTTTCAGAACTGTTAGCATTGATAATTGATCTAGTTGAATGCCTTAAAAAAACTTCTGCAAAAACTGAGTCAGGTGGACTCATGGATTTATTAGAGTTATACACATAGTGCCGGAAAACTACATCACAAACTGCCAAGGCCTGGTGCACTACCTTATTTTAAACATTTAATGCACTTTATTAAATATAACTGAGATATCTCATTCCGATGCTTGTGTGCTCTTAGGGGAACAGAAGTATAAGAAAAGCATAGAAAGAGAACATATTTTTCCCTCTCTAGGTGCTGCCACATATGCAGAAAGTCAACGTACATTTATTGGACACCTCTAATTAGCACTTCACTAAGCAATACAAATACATTTAAGTGTAAAAAGTAAAAAAAAGGACATATCCCCTGATTCTAAGCATTCCATAGTATATAAAGTAAACAGTTTTACTGACCACTGTTCCCTGGAATATATATAGTGGGGCAAAAGTAAGTTTATAGTTGTTCGTATGGGAAATGAGGCAATAACTAATAAATGATAATATAAGAATAAACAGTGTTTCATATTTTCACAACTATAAACCCACTTTTTCACTACCCTGTATATAGCTACTATTCAAATAAAATGATTTGGCCTTGGAAAAGACAAGGTTTATAGATATGTTCTCAACTGACTTGTAGTACAAATTGGGACAGGGAAGAAATGCAAAGCCTTTATCATTTTCCCAACCTGACAAGATGTGGAAGCAGCCTGCAGGCAGGGGAATGGCCAAGTTCAAGTTTCAGGAATTTATGGATATGTTGCTCTATTGACTACATATTAATTTAAGGTTCTTGCTTTAGAAATCCCTTGATGTGGTGTTTCAGAGAAATAAATTATTTTATTCTTTGGTGGTGAGGTCAGGAAGATCAGTGCCCCTGGAGTAGGTATGGTTATCAATGACTCCTCTCTGTGAGAAGGCTGTCATTACTGCATCAGAGTTACATCAGCAGCAACTCAGGTTAGGCTGAAAGAACAGGACATACTGATCAGAATCTCAGTCCCCTCTTGGAAGTCAAATGCTAAGCTAAGGATTGGCATTGTTACAAAGAAACTGATTTTTATAGCCCACTCTACCAGTGAGAAACTACTTGATTAAGGAATGGGTGAAAACAATTTATGTTGACATCATTCATTATAATGTTTATGATAGTTCACCTTCACAGATTACTCAAAATTTTCTATTAAAATTTCTAGTTACCATCATACTGACAGAATACTATACTGAAACTATATTTTCCCATGTAATAAGCTAGATATACTTAACTGTACATTAAAAAGTTTTTATATGTATTGTTAGACATCAATTTTATGAAAATTATGTGTTAAAAAGATAAATTCTTTTAATGTAGTGTGACGCTCACCATACAAGAACTTTACTGTAAATGGTCTTTGTTATCCATTTCTAGATCTCTCCTCATGGTTTCCAGGAAGGGTGGTCACCAGAATGGTAATTGAATATGTAATGCTCCCCAGGGGACTGCTCTTCCTCCAGACCAGCAAGCAGTTCCTAACTGCAGGAGACAGCAGTTACATGAATGCTCCAAATATCTTCTAAGCCATGAGAGGTTGTTTATCTTTAAGACATCATTAGGTCTAAACTCATGTGCTAAGCTCCATTTATTTAATACCAGAAGTCTCGGGCTTCCAGGCCCATCCTTCCATTTGATTTATACTCCATTATACTCTTTACATACTCTGAAATGTGGCAATGCTTCCATCATCCCCTACCCTCCTGAAACATTTTATCAAACCTCCTGTAACTTGAACCTCTTTTGTGAAAGTTCCTTTTATCTCCTTAACCGGGGTAGACCTCAAATGATGCTGCTCTGTCAGTATGCCTTTCAGATGAAGGCTTTTAAGCACTGCCAAAGATGGGCCTAGTGCAATTTTCTCATTTCTCACTGCATTGCCAAACTTTCATCCAGTTTCCTCACATGAAAGATTTTGTTTCAGTGAAGCACGTGGTATGAAATACCACTTTCTATCCTACGTGATATTCACGTTCAGACTTCGTGTTAATTCTCGTTCAGATGCTACAACCTTTGGAATGTGGCTCATAACACTCCTCCCCACACCCTTTTGCTTTTATGCTTGTGTATGGCTTCAAAGTGCACACAGGTGATTACTCCAGAAATGAGCCACACATCTTCTTGGACCGTATCATCTCTGGACACCAAACTGTTTCTTCATATCACCTCAGTTTCCATCCCCATCATCAATCCTTAAAACTTTTATGATTTGCAAGTACACTGATTCAAAAATGTGAAATTGTCCCACTTTCTGAATATACCACCTACACGTCTATCTTACTTCCCTACTCACGCAGCTCATGGAGAAATCCAATTCGTTAGCTGGATAAGCATTATTTCAATACCCCACCCCTCCCCCATATTCTCATTAATCTTGATTCTGGTTCAATATTATACCCTCGGGAATGCACTTTACTTTTTTTTTTTTTTAATCTTTAAAATTGCTCTTTACTTTTTAAACTCAATGTCCAGTGCACTGACCTGAAAACCTTTCAACCCTGAATCCCTGCAACTGTGTACTTTTTCCTTGTCTACACCTTGTCTATCTCCTTGTTTGTTTACTTCTGTTCAGAGTAGCTGAAGCTAGCCAGAGATATTGCTATTATTAGCACAGAGATAACACTATATACTGAGTATCTCAACATCTACACATATTAACTCTTCATCTCTAAAAACAAGCTAAGTACTATCAGTTACCCCTTTTTACAGGGGAGGAAAAAGAAGTGCATGAAAATTTGACTCTTTCCAAGATCACATGTTATGGTTTATTTCAGAAATGGGATTTGAATTCATGTGGTCTGACTCCAGACTCTACCCACTCAGGTTCTACAGTGTCTTACCTCTGCACAAAATATGGGGTATTAACACTGTCAAATGATCCAAAATGAAAATGGAGGATAAATATTGTCCAGCAATCCTACATTTTTTCTGCTTTCCAGTGTAACAAGATTTTAAAATCTTTCAATTACCTCAAATAACTCTCACACCTCTCACTACCAAATGACAAACCTGCTTCATGGATTCCTAAAAATATATATATCAAGAACTCTGACATTATCATTCTACCATAAAAACAATTTTACTAGCTCTGTATACATAGTGCCTGCTTTACCTCCTATTAAAAAGAAAATAGGTTCATCAAAAGTTAATCCCTCTCTATGTGCTCAGGATTTTATCCTGCCTTTTCCTGTCAAGGAATTTATTCGTACCTGCATTCTCTAACATTTAACACTTTCAAAAATGATTGCCAACCTTTTGAATTTTTGTCTTTCTAGTGGATTGAAGCAGTTAGCTCACTGTGGTTTGATTGTACATCCCTGCTAGCTACTGATGTTGAATATATTTTCCTGTGCCTTATGGCCATTAGCATATTTTTTCTAAGAAAGTATATGTCAATCGTTTTGTTACGATTTTTCTTGATTGTCTTCTTTTTATTAAATTGTAATAGTTCTTTATATACTTGGGACATGGGCCCTTTTAGAGTTACTTGTATTACAAATAATTTCTCTAATTTGTGACTTGCTTTTTCATTTTCAACAGTGGGATGGGAAGTAGCAGGCTGGAATATAAAATAGGACTTTTTTCATTTACTGATGTATTATATTTACATCAACTACCTTATTAGCAGTTGTGTTCTCATTTTGAACCAGATATATATTTTTTTAATATTTTATTTATTTATTTTAGAGAGAGGGGAAGGGAGGGAGACAGAGAGAGAGAGAGAAACAGCAATGTATGGTAGCCTCTCACGTGGCCCTCACTGGGGACCCGGCCCGCAACCCAGGCATGTGCCCTGACGGGGAATCGAACCGGGACCCTCTGGTTCCCAGCCCGTGCTCAATCCACTGAGCTACACCAGCCAGGGCTGAACCAGATATTTTTGTCCTGGTATATGGATGCATGCTAACAGAATTAAACATAACTGTGATATCAAGTATTTTTGCATGTGTATAAACTGTGACCAAAAATAAGCATTTAAGCTCACTGAGCTGCAATTTATCAACATTAAATTAGCCATATTAATAACTAACATTTACTTGAGCTAGATTTATAATGTCTTGCAAATACTTCATTTAACCTTGAAATTATATCCTATAGTAGGTACAAATACCATTCACATTTTTTTCAGAAGGCAATTGAGACTTTAGAGTGAATAAATAACTTGCCCCCAAATATATAACAGCAAATGACTACAAGAGATGTTTTAAAATTCATCATATTTCAATGCCATTTCAAATAATATTCTACTTTTTAGGTAGATCCAGCACTTTCTTTTTTTTTTTTTTTTCCACTTGTTATAACTCCATGATCTTTCACAGAGTAAGCAACAAAATCACACTCAATTATTTTAAGATATAACATTTTAACTAGCAATGCTGATTCTTATTTTGTCCTGGAAATCATCAGCAATTCTTTAATAGTTAATGCTACTCTTCTAAAAGTTAAAATTAGAAAACTACTGTTTGTTAAGGAGGAACAATGGTTTGCTGAGTCCCCAGTTGTGAGTCACTGAACTCACTAATGTAGAATGTATTTTGAATTTACTATTTATGTACACATTATCTCATATAAGAACTACTAATAAAAGCATGTCTTTTTTAGGGATAAATACCCAACAAACATTATTGTACAGAAAGTGAGTCCTGGAAATATTCCAGACAGTCCAATAGCACTCAGTAAAGGTTGTGCCATTTAAACGGGATGAAAAGGCCCATCCAATGTACCCTACACATAAAGTCCTTGCCCACATTCACATAAATTTTATTATTGATCCTTGTAGGTTTTTCATTGCCAGAAGAGCTATGAAAATAAGCTATATCTATATATCATTTGAAAAAATGAGACAAGTTATTCAAGGACTCAGGGGTGCTGGACTCACAGAGCTTGCTCAGTGAGATGACTGTACACATCACTTCCCACCTGTGGATCCATGGCACTGTGTTCATATCTTAAACTTTATATACTCCAAGTTAAGGTTGTTATTTTGTTTTTTTCTGGTACAGCTGGCCGTTAAACATCTGCCAACCCAACATGAATCAAAGAACTTAAAAAATGTTTAAAAAATTATAATATGTAGATATTTTATAATCCTTGAATATGTGTGCATTTTAAATAAATTAGAGAATACTACCCAAAATTAATTTCAGATATTTGTACCATCAATTATTTATCTTTCAAAGACATCTCAAATGATGTTAATGATCTATAATGTACTGACCATGATTCACATTTTAAAAAGGAAAAGTCAAAAGATAATTAAAACTATGAAGTAAGACCTTTTTCCTCTAAGACACTATTATAATTATTTTATTTTTAACATATTTTGAATATTTACTTAATACATTATTAAGAAGCATGTATTAATATTTTTTCAGTCCTTAAAATAAAATTAGTATATGATTTTGAATATGGAAAATGAAAAGCATGAAAGCAACTGGAAAATTACACAAATTCAAAAAAAATTGAAAATAGATCATCAGTTATTTTATTTTCAGGATATTACACCTTATGTTCAGGGACTATAATAAGCCAGACAGCCATTCTGAGAAAATGGCTCATTAGGGGTCTCCAAAGGGAAATCACTGTATAGTTAGGGATGCTAGAAAAATATTAGAGCTGTTTGAAATTATAGATTTTTTACTGAAGGAATTGTGATAAGCTAAATTAAATTCAGAATGCAAGCCAAAATGATATACAATTGGATCAACGAAAAAGAAAGTCTTTGTGCTTGTTTATTTTGCTAAATCCAAAAGAAAACAAACAAATAATCGTGATATCCATGTGTTTCTAGGGAAGCTAATGAAAGAGATGAGGTTTATCAGCAATGATAAAGTACAATAGCTAGTATTATTTATGATTCTCCCTCACCTTTAATTTTTAAACTCTAAATTCCCTGAATATATCTTTGAGGTAGTAAAACTACACCTGTAAAGATGCATTTTTCCTCTCCTAAAAATATTTAGCACCATACACATTTCTAGAAACTATCACTATTACCAGTGCATAGTGGACAATGTATCTTTGATAAAATTTATTGAATTAAGGTGATTATAATATAAAGCCGAGGTAAAATTTGAGTAATTGCAACACAAAATGAGACACAAAAGGACCTCTGTAAGTCTTTTCTATAAGCACTAGAGATTTAATTTCCTACGTGTGATAGTTTGCAAAACACTTTTATTTTGTCACTGCTCCTTATGTTTATTCCAAATGTTCTCCCACACTGAATTTGAGCTAAACCACCTGACTTGCTTTAGCCAAGAAGATGTGATCAGCTGGTTCAAGCAAAACCTCAAAAAAAAAAAAAAAATAAAAACCAAAAAACAACACTTGCGTACTTCTACTTCTCACACTGAGAACATTCTTGGGCTTGTTTGCTCTAAGGTGGGAGATATGCTGGGCAGACTCAGTTTCTACCAGTCATCCCACTGGAGGCCAACAGCCACCCGAGCACAGGCATGTGCACGAGCCCAGCATAAACCAGACAGCAACCTATAATCCTCCATCATCAACCCACAGTCCTGGGAGCCAAATGCATGCTTACTAATTTTAGCCACTGATGTGGGTGCTTTATACAACATGATTGAAGCAAAAAAAAAGAATAAATATCTAATAAACTGAAGTTTTTGTCTACCTTCTGTTACTATTTCTTGTTGTTTGTTTGAAAATTCTAGGATCAAAAAAAATTCAAGGCATTTTCAGTTAAACAATGACAGTTTGTGTTCTTTTGTCTACCTTTTTAATAGTAACACAATAAATATACTTTTAGATATGAATTGATTTAAATAAATACATTTTATAAAATGATTAGCAAACTATGGTTAACTGAAAACTGCAACAATAATACTATCTAAAAACATTACTAATAGTCTACTAAATTTCATGAAAAAGTAAAAATAATCATGCAATTAGTAAATAAATTTTGAAATAATGTATATAACATTAAAGACAAGATGACATATATTACTGATTGCTTACCTATGCAAAGAAAGATACGCAAATACTTTAAATTACAGCAAACATAAAAACATCTAAATCATACTGCTCATCTATAATTCAAGTTAGAGAAATTTAGCATGAATTACAATTTTCTTCATAAAGACCAATGTATTTAATTTTTTTGTCTTTGTCACAATGTCTTTATTTAATATGATCCTCTCTACACAGTACAAATATCACAACATTTAACATAAAACTTTACAAAGAGATCATATGTATTGTTTTATTCTCTATGATAAATGACACATTCCTTTCACAGTAAGAGAGGCAGGATCAAATGTGAGAAAATTGAATGAATTTTGTTTAAATAGTATTTAGACAGTGAAAAAAACATGAGGTAGAAATACAATTTTTGAATGTCACTGCAGGGTTACAAAGGAAATACTGAAAGTAGGAGCCTATTGACAGAGCTCCAGTAAGTATGGTTAAATTCCAAATCAGTCACAGTTCTGACTCAGACATTAAAGTCTTTTTTTTAATCTACTTTGTGCAAGTTGTTAGTGAACATATTAGTTAATGACCTGAAGGCAAATCCCTGACGATGTGATTTTGTGCTAATTGTGTGGAAAAATATTTCTAGCTTTTAAAAATGTTCCATTCTGCGATGCTACAGGCCAAAGGGAATTCATCTCCCCAATATACGCTATTCTAGTCACCCTTCCTCAAGGGCACTGAGTCATACCGAATGAGTCATCTAGCATTCACTTCATATCTAAAATCAAGGAAAAGTCTCCAGAGGCAATGTTAGGGATTAAACACTAATTATGTTTATATGCTGGTGGCATTAAAATGAAAAATAAGTTATAAAATCTATTGTATCATGACTATGTTTTAATATCTCATTTTCATAGTGCTTTATACTAAAATGCCGCACCCTTAGAAACCCTTCTTTCAAATGTATCTTCTTTAAAACATTTTCTTGATTTGTCAAAGTAAGATATACTTAATACATATCAAAATAAATATACGCTTTGGTAATATGCTTAATAAAGAAAGACCTGTGCTTTAAAAGCATTCTGTTGAAAAAATATTAAATTGAGGTATATTAAAGGATGAAGTTGCAAAATATACATATAAATGTACACATATAAATTTTGAATTGTTGCAAAAATATTTACTGACTCTAATATGAACATAAAAGCTTACTTAAAACACTGAATCTTCTGATTTGTAACAAAATAAATTTGATATTTATGTATTAAATGTACACACTTTTTAATAAAATATAAATACTCTAAACAACAAATTACAAATTAGTAAGTTATGATTTCTTTCATTTTCAACTGCTCTCTTATTTGAACTGAATTTTTCAAATAACATCAATTTCCATATTCTACCTCACATAAAGACACACTCACGCATCTTCTCTACTGTATTTAATGCATATATTTTCAGTTTATGTAAACTATGCTGAATTGGGTATATATCTTTCTTTTATAAATTATATAGATTTGTTTGAAATGTGAGTTTTCATTTTGTCCTATGTACTGTATTGTACTCTTACTTTTTCCACAACATTAGGTTCTGGAGATATGTCAGTGATCGTATAATAAATGTAACTCATTTTCAATGTATTCATCTATCAAAAACATATATATGATATACATATATCTATAAATAGACAGATATATCTCAGTTATAAATCTAACCCTCCAGTAATGAAATTGTAATTCGCCTACATCTCTGTGTTACCAATAATTACAACACTGTGATGCATGTCTTTATTAATATCCCTTGTAGTCTTGTGGGGAATATTTTTTAGGGGTCTATACTCTGCTGTGAGACTAACTGCTGGACGTGGGATATTTGCAAGCATGTTTTTACCAAATATTACTAAAAACCTCCAGAATGTCTGCACCTGGTTTATGTTCCCATCAACAACACTTAAAACCAATTTCCCCATATATATCCTTATTTTCTGTAGAATACTGCCTTTACATTTTTGCCATCTGATGCACATATTACCTATACAGGTATGTCCTTAACCGGAATATAACAAACTAATAAAGAACACAGATTCTGGACCAGGACAGTTTGGGGGCAATTCCTGCCTCCATCACTAACTTACAAAAAAGTAAAACTTGTGTATATTAACTCTGTATGTTTCATTTTATTCATCTGCAATGAGGATAACTGTATCTACTTCATAACTCCATGAGTATAAAACAATAAATTAATATGTATACAATGCTTAACACAGTGTCTGGTAGACAACAATTGCTATATAAATGCTACTTTATTCATTTTTATAGTTTTTCATTTTTTTAAGTTGTATGTTATTATTTATGCTATTACAGTTGTTGCCACTTTCCCCCCTTGATCACCCCCACCCAGCTCCCCACCACAAGCAATCCCTGTACTACGGTTTGTTGTCCATGGGTCTGTGGGTCAGTTATACATATGTTCTTCGGCTAATCCCTTCTCTTTTTGTCATCCAGTCCCACTCCCCATTATTTTTATTAATGTCCTCAGTCCATTATTGTAAACATTTCCTTTGCTTGTTAAGTCGAATGAGTTCCTTAACAATACAGAGATTAATCATTTGCTTTTATTTAACATTGCATGCATTATATTCCAGTCTGTCAAATAGTGATTAACTTTGCCTATAATAAAGTTTTTAAAGTAAATATCTTTCATTTTTACCTAAGCAAAGTAATCATTATTTTGCATGTGTTTTACACTACAATCTTTTGATTTTAAAAAATCTTCCTGTGACTTCCAATCAAGATGGAGGTGTAGGTAAATACAGTTCACCTTCTAATACAACCACAGTAAAAATTACAACTACCCTGAAAAACAAACATCACCCTAATTCATCAGAAAATTGAATTGTATGGAAGTCCGACAACCAAGGATTTAAAGAAACCACGTTCATCTAGATGGGCGGGAAGGGAAGAGTCGTAGAGTGGCACAGAGAGGTGGCAGAACTGGAGATCCCACATTCACATGTGGTAGATAAAAATCAAGAGAGATACCTCAGGAGCAAGGAACCTCAGCCCCTGACCTGACCTCCTAGCCCAAGGTTCCAGCGCTAGGAAGATAAGTCCCCATAACTTCTGGCTATAAAAACCAGTGGGGGTTAGGGTAGAAGAAGAAATTACAGGGTTCTCAAGAGACTCCTTTTTAAGGGCACACAAAGTTCTCAGGACTCATGCAGACCCATCCCCTCTGGGATTCAGCACCAGGACAACAGCTAGAAGGACACAAATGGCATACAGGGAGAAAGTGAAGTGACTGGCAAGAGGGTGAGTGGTGGGAGACAGCTTCCTTCCAAGCAAATTTCCAGAGGCCAGGCAGCGGCACTGTCCCCTCTCCGAGCCCTCCCACACAGAGCACAATGCAGTGAAATGGCTTGCCTTGCCCTAGCGATTACCTAAGGTGCGGCCTGACACAATTTACAGGTGTGCTTTTCTACAATAGGCCACATTACTAAGACAGGGAGTCAAAGCAGCTCTACCTAACACATACGAACACAGGGAAGCAGCCAAAATGAAAAGACAAAGAAATATGCCCCAGATGAAAGAACAGAACAAAACTCCAGAAAAAGAACTAAACAAAATGGAGACAATCAACCTATAATATGTAGAGTTCAAAACAAACACTGGTTATCAGGATAGGATATTCAAAGAACTCACTGGGTACTGGAACAGCATAGAAAAGACCCAAGGCAGAAATGAAGGTTGCATTAAGTGAAATAAAGAGAAATCTGCAGGAAACCAACAGTGGAGAGGATGAAGCTGAGAATCAAATCAATGATCTGGAATATAAGGAAGAAAAAAAGCAGTCCAACAGAACAACAGGAAGAAAATAGAATAAAAAAAAAAAAAAAACGGAACAGACTAAGGAGCCTCTGGGATGTCTTCAAACATACCTACATCTAAATCATAGAGGTGTTAGAAGAAGAGGAAGAGCAAGAAATTAAAAACTTATCTGAAAAAATAATGAAAGAAAACTTCCATAATTTGGTGAAGGAAACAGACATGCAAGTCCAGGAAGCACAGAGAGTCCCAAACAAGATGGACCCAAAGAGGACCACACCAAGATACATCATAATTAAAAAGCCAAAGGTTAAAGATAAAGAGAGCATCTTAAAAGCAGCAAGAAAAAAGCAGATAGTTACCTACAAAGGAGTTCTCATAAGAGTGTCAGCTAACATCTCAAAAGAAATTTCGCAGGCTAGAGAGACTGTCAAGAAGTATTCAAAGAGATGAAAAGCAAGCCTCTATAACCTAGATTACTCTATCCAACAAAGCTATCCTTTAGAAATGAAGGGCAGATAAAGTGCTTCCCAGACAAGCTAAAACTGAAAAAGAGTCCATCACCACCAACCCTGTATTATATGAAATGTTAAAGGGACTTCTCTAAGAAAAAGTTGTTCAAAACTATGAACATTCAAATGCCAAAAAATTCACAACTATCAACTCAATCTAAAAAACAAACAAGCAGAACAGGAACAGAATCATAGATATGGAGATTAATTGGAGGGATATC
Source organism: Micronycteris hirsuta (assembly GCA_004026765.1). Classification (NCBI taxonomy): domain Eukaryota; kingdom Metazoa; phylum Chordata; class Mammalia; order Chiroptera; family Phyllostomidae; genus Micronycteris; species Micronycteris hirsuta. The sequence goes on along the minus strand of PVJI01006648.1, from coordinate 17,092 downwards.
AGATGGGAGAGGGAAGGGGGAAATGGGGAAAATCATGCAGGGATTAAGAAGCATTAATTGGTAGGTTCAAAATAGACAGGGGGATTAAGAACAGTATAGGAAATGGAGAAACTAAAGAACTTGTATGCATGACCCATGGACATGAACTAAGAGAGGGAGTGCTGGGTGAAATGCGGGTACCGGGTAGAGGGGGACAAAAGGAGAAAATGCAACAACTATAATAGTATAATCAATAAAATATAATTTTTTAAAATCTTCCCAAATCTATGGTCACAAAATATTCTATTTTTAAATGTCATGGACATGAACCACAGGGTGGTGATTGCTGAGGTGGAGGGGGGTATAAGAAGACTAAATGGTAACGGAAAAAATACAACAGAAATTTTAAAAATTTATAAACTAAATAATCTGAAAAAAATTTTTTTAAATAAATGTTATTGACTTTGCTTTTACTAGTGGATTCCGGTATTTAATCTATGTGAAGCAATATTTTATCCAACTTTAAAAGTCCATATACCGACTCAAGTTTCTATAGATTATCTAGTGAAAATGTATAATTTTTCCATCCTACCTCCAATATGCTACCTTCCATTAAATATGAGAAAACCATGTGTTGCTGGATCTGTTTCTGGGCCCTCTCTGGTCCATTTGCTAGTTCTTATACAAAAACTACACTACCATATTTTTCATTAGTATATCTTTGTTACCTGTCTTAATGTCTAATACTGATACAAATATATTTTATATATATACTCTCCATTTTGGACTTTTAATAGATATCGTTAACTTTATCCTGTTATGTAAATTATAGAATAGGCTTAATTTCCCAAACTTCTCCTAGACATTTGTTGGAATTTCATTGAATATGTAGACAAATTTTAGTAAACTTAACATATTTAAAATTAAGTTTGCCCATCCATGACCATGTTTTGCATTTAACTAAAGTCCTTTTTATAAAATTTTTATATAACACAAAGGGTCAAATACTCAAATCAGTCTCAAATCAGACTCACTAGTAAGTACAGATTTTCTCAGCACAAGATTTTACCAATAAGTTAAAAGGTCTAGACAATCACAAAGCAGAGATAAAACATGTATATGTATGAGAATTCTTCAGCTGCCTGGGTCCTTTCTTCGTATACCAGAATACACCATAATTTAGACTTCACATGTGAAGTTTCAAATGACTTAATCAGGACATAACTTGCTAAAAATGATATCTTCAATTGTAAAACATTTTCTTTTATAATCTCCTAATTTGGGGGATGTATTCTAGGAAGCCAAGTCCCATAATCCATAGATTCTGGCCTTATATACTACAAACATACTGAAAGACAAGACACAACCTGCTAAAATATCAAATAATTTAGGACTCTTCATTATCTTTCCACTAAGAAATAGCAACAGAAGATTAGTATGTTTAAAAAGAAAGAGTAGTTTATTTTTCTCCCCTTTGCTAAACCTCTCCTTCCCACTTATTAATAAACTGTCAACATTTTGAACAAAAAGTCTTATATATTCTTCATTAGGTTAATATCTAGACAATATTTTATTATTTTGGTTTAATGATATTTGTAGACATTTACAGTTGGTTATTGCTGGCTTAATAAAAAACACTACCAAACACTACTGAAATTAATTTCATACTTAGCAACTTAAGTGAACTTTTGTTTTAGTTCTCATAGCTGTATACTGCTTATCAATTATTGTATGATCTCTACATTAGGTCAATTTTGTCTCTTCTTCTAATTTTTATATCTGTAATCTTTGTATTATATGTCATTGGCTAGGACATACAGTAAAATAAAAACTATGCTGATAATAGAGAATATTTTTCTCATCACTGACAATAATTAGAAGGCATCTAACTGTATTCATTAAAGATATTAAAGAAAATTTTATAAATATTATTTATTAAATTATAAGAATGTTACGATCTAGCTCTAGTTTCCTGAGTTAAAAAAAAAAATGTTCAATACTTTATTAGGGTGACCAGGCCAACTAAGAAAAAAAGAGAAGACACAAATTACTAATTTAAGCACTGAAAAATAGGACATCTCTACAGATCCCATAAATATTAAGAAATATAATAATATTATCAACAACTCTATACTAATAAATTTGATAGCCTAGATAAAGTGTATCTATTCACTTAAATACACAATCTACCAATACTTATACAAAAAGAAACAAATTTTGAATGGGCCTGCATCTAATAAAGAACCTTAACCAATACTTAATAACTTTCAAAAAAGAAAGCACCAGGCTTAAATGGACTCACTGGTGAAGTCTACCAAAAATTTTAAAAAATTACAGCAATTCTGTACAATCTTTTTGAGAGAATAAAAGAGGAGGGAATACTCCAAAACTCATTCAATGAGGTAAGCATTATTATAATACCAAAACAAAATATTTAATATATATATATATATATATATATATATATATATATATATATATATAGCCCAACATCACTTATAAACATAAATGTAAAAATCTCCAGCAAAATATCAACAAATCAAACCCAAAAATGATTAAGAAGTATCATACACTATAACCAGGTAGGATTTATGCCAGGCATGCGACACTAGCTCAACATCCAAACAAAAATTAATGAAATCCACCACATTTACAGGCTATAGAAAGAAATCACATGATCATATAAATAGATGCAGAAAAAGCATTTGAGAAAACCTACATCATTTATAATAAAAACTCAGCAAACTAGAAGGGGGTGTTTTTTCTTAACATGATAAAGACCATCTTTCAAAAGCTTATAGCGATGATCACCCTTAACATTGACTCCCTGGAAGCTGTTGCTAAGATCAGGAACAAGGCAAGAATATTCCCTCTCACCAATACTCTTCAAAATTGTACTAGAAATTCTAGCTAATAAAACAAGAGGAGAAAAATAAATAAAAGATATACATATTGGGAAGGAAGAAATAAAATAAATTTTGTTTCCAGAAGACATAATTGTCCACGTAAAAATTCGAAAAGAACTGACAAGAAAAGCTCTGGCCAGGTAGCTCAGTTGCTTAGGACATTGCCCTGATACACCAAGGTTGCAGGTTCGATCCCAGGTTAGGGCACATCTAAGAATCAACCAATGAATGCATATACAGTGGAAGAACAAATTGTCTCTCTCCTTCCCTCTCTCTCTCTCTCTCTTTCCCTCTTCCCTCTCTCTCCCTTTCTCTTCCTCTCTCTCTCTAAAAATCAATAAAAAATTGACCACAAAAACCTCCTAGAACTATTAAGCTATTACAGCAAAGTTAAATATATAAGGTCAATATACAAAATGTAATTGCTTTCTATAAACCAGTAATGAACAGATAAATGTAAAGATTATGGACACGAGTCAGTTTTGTCAAGATGCCAATTCTTCCTAAATTGTTCTATAGATTCAAAGCAACCCAATAAAAATCTCAGTAAGTTATATGGTAGGTATCAACAAGTTTATTCTAAAGTTTATATGAAGAGAGAAAATACCCAGAATAGTCAACAAAATAGCACAGGAAAAGTACAAAGTCAGAGGAATGATGCTACCTGATTCACACTTACTATAAAGCCATGGTAATTAGTACAGTGCAGTCCCAAGAAAAAAAACTAGAGAAATATATCAACTAAACAAAATAGATCAGAAATAGACACCCCAAATTATAGCCATCTGTTCTTTGACAAAGAATCAAAGGCAATATAGTGGGACAGAGATTATATTTTCAACAAATGGTAGGACAACTAAACAACAACTTAAAAAAAAAAGCATCCAGACACAGATCTTACACACTTCACATGAATTAACTCAGATTATAACCTAAAGGGAAAAGAAAAAACCATAAAACTTTTGGAACATAATATGAGAGAAACACTATATGAACTTGGGTTTGGCAATGACTTTTTACATAAAACATCTAAAGCATGATCCATAAAAAATATTAATAAGCTGGATTTATTTCATTAATATTTAAATATTCTGCTCTTCAAGTCACTGTCAAGGGAATGAAAGAGAAGCCATATGTCATCGACAAAATGCAAATTAAAACAACGAGATACTACTGCATATCTATTAGAACAGCCAAAATCTCAAACACTGATAACACGGAGATGTTGGCAAGGATGTGGAGCAAGAGGTACTTTTATCCATTTCTGGTGGGAATGCAAAATGGTATAGCCATTTAAAGACAACATGGCAGTTTCTTACAAAACTAAACACAATCTTACCATATTATCAAGCAATCGTGTACCTTGGCATTTACCCAAAGGAGTTAAAAACATACATGCACATACACACAAAAATTTCTGCCCATGGATGTTTATAGGATGTATATTCATCATCACCAAAACATGAAAGCAACAAAGATGTCCCTTCAGCAAGTACACAAATAAATAAACAGTGGTATATCCAGACAATAAATATTATTTAATGCTAAAAAGAAATAAGCTAGCAAGCCATGGAAGAACATGGAAGAAACTTAAGCGCATTCCTAAGTGAAAAAAGCCAGTATGAAAAGGCTACATATTATATTATTCCAATTATATAACATTCTATAAAAGGCAAAACTATCTAAATGGCAAAATGATCAATGATTTCCAGGCTCTAGGGAGAAGGGAGGGAAGAACACATGTAGCACAGGTGATTTTTAAGACAGTGAAATTTTTCTGTATGATACTCTATGTCATATATTTGTCAAGCCCACAGAATGTACAACACCCAGAGTGGACCCAAACATAAACCATTGGATCTGGGCGATAATGCTGTGTCAACCAGTGCAGGTTCAGTAATTTTAACACATGTACTGCTCTGAGGGGGGTGCTGATAATGAAGGAGGTTATCTATGTGTAGAGGCAGGTGGTAATATAGAAAATCCATGCACCTTCTGCTCAGTTTTTCTATGAGCCTAAAATCGTTCTAAAAGATAAAGCCTATTATTTAAAAATAGTAATAAATTGTTGAAATTTATCAAAACAATTTTTACAGTGAAAATAAATATTAATCCATTCACAATTATTCATGTCATGCTAACCACCACCTTTTAGGCTTTGCCTTCCTGAAAGAATCGAGGGAAACAAGCCCGTGCTAAATACAATAAATTCTGGTTAACATCAGGCTATGACTCCTGCTCAAGCATGCCTCCTAGCAGCCTTATAACACAAGGACTACAGTTTCTCTCCTGGAACAGGTCACACAGCCTCAGTAGAGATACTGTGTTCTACCCGAGAGTGCACTAGATAAAGAGAGAGCATGCGCTGCCACTACACATGTTTTCTTCAGCTTTTAGTAATGAAATGAAATACAGTTGTCCCTCACTATATCGCGGTTCACTTATTGCAGCTTCACTGTTATCGTGGCTTTAAAAAATAATATCTAATTCTGTATCATGGAGTTTTTGCTCTTATGCCCTGCAAAACCTGGTTGAAGCTACGGACTCATATGAAAACTTCTCGCTAAAGGCATACTGGCATGACTACAATATTGCACTGTGTCTCCTAAATATTCAGAAGGCTATAAAAGAGATGAAGAGTGAAACAGTAAATGCCAGCTGGAAAAATCTGTGGCCAGAAGTGGTCCACGATTACAAGAGATTCTCTCCTGATGAAGTCCATCACTCTGCGGTACCTAAGGCCATGAAGCTGGCAAAAACTACTGGGAGGAGATGGCTTCAATGATATGACTCGTGATGACATGAATGACCTGGTTGATGTCCACTTATAACCGTTGACAGACGAAGACCTGACAGAGATGACGAGGTCAGCAAGTGAAGAAGAGGATGAGGAACAAGATGAACTATGGGTTGGAGAAGAGGAGGAGGTTGGCCTAATACTTGATCGTCTTGCAACCATGGTCAGAATGGCCAAAGAACTTCATGGAGTGGCTGAAGAATGGGATCCCCAGATGCTTTGTTCGTTGCACTTCGTAAATACAATCGAGAGTGGCATGTCAGTTTATAAAAACCTTCTCACTCAGAAGAAAAACCAGCACCAGCAACTCCCTATAACTTTGTTCATCCCTCAGACAAAGAGATCAGTTACACCTACACCTTTAGCGGAAATAAAAGTTATGGCCCAGGGCGAAGATACTGCACCACCTGATGAAGCACCTGATGAAGTAGTGCCTTCAGAAGAGCTGTAATGCTCTTCTTGGCTGTGCAGTACATTCATCTCACCGTCATCACCTTCATCGACATCAGTACTGCACAGCTACATAATTCACAATCTTCATCATTCGTTGTAGTATACTTCTCTGGTGAGTACCCATACAGAAGTTTATATGTTGTTAAAATTACATAGGTTTAAGAGTGTGGAAAGTGTTTAAGAGCATATGAAGTATTTATAAGAGTGTGGGAAAGGTTAATAAGAGAGTGAGAAAGGTTTATAGGCTTGTGGGAAGGGTTTATAAAGCCTTAAAATATATACAAATAATAAAATAAATATAACACTGCTACTTCGCAGATTTTCACCAAGATTATCACAGGGGTCTCTAAAACATAACTCCCGTGATAGGTCAGGGATCACTGTATAAGGTAATCTGTTTAAAGTGAACTTATTAAATGATGTTTGAAGATGTCTAGCTTGTGAATTACTTAGACATTTACTCTTGTTTTCATGATACTTGTTGCAGATTTGGTCCCGCAAAATCTGGGGGGAGGGGGGGACCGCACCGATCGCGTGAATCAAACTCACCCAGAGACACACTTGGAGAATAGAGTCCGGCTGCCACGGGTCTTTCGCTTTGCTTCCATCTTCAAAAGACCCTTGGCAGCCAGACTCTATTCTCCAAGTGTGTCTCTGGGTGAGTTTGATTCACGCAATCGGTGCGGTCCCCCCGCCCCGGATTTTGCGGGATGAAATCCGCAACAGATACTGATTTGTATGATATTTTCAAAATAATGTTGATGAAATTTTTGATAATGAATTAATTTTGCATTTTGGTGATAAACTTCATTTGATCATAGCCAATTAGTTTTAATTTCTCATTAGTTTAAGAGATTTATTGCATTTAGATATTCTTGGTTTGAGTATGCCTTATTTTAGTAAAATGTATTGCAAAATTTCTGCTCTTTTCCTATATTTGAATGTTTCCATAAATATTGATTATCTGTTCATTCAAAGAGTCGTAGAATTAACCTGTAAAAGTCTGGAATTTGGGGGAGTTGCACAAAGGTTTTTCTAAATTTTGATTTATAGAATGATTATTCCTCCTTTCAAGATTTACATTTTTCCACTGCCAATTTTAGCATTTTACAATAAAGAAATGCATAGTTAATCTATATTAGGTAATATAATATTAATAAACTACATTATATTAGTTAATAACATTTATTCACTAAAAACATAGTCACACATATATTAGTAATTTATAGACCAGGTAATATTATTGAGTAGTTCTCTTAAAAAATCTCTGCAGTTCTTTGTATCATAAAACATCTTAATCCTACTATTGCTTTACTATCATCTGTCTTTCTTTAAAATTAAAGTTTTTGGAGAATCCCAGAAAAGTGCCATCAGATTGAGAATAAGGATATTAAAATCTACTTAATTTCCGTGAATTATAAAAGTAAAATGAGGAGGATTTTGCAATCTAACCAACACATGATAATAAATGTTTTAATTACAAAGATAATTTTAGATAAAAATTGAGACTACATAACATCAAAAATGTGAAGTATCATTGTAGTAGTATTACTGAGGAATGCCTGTTGAATTTAAAATCATATAAGTAACTAATACATTTACCAAGTTCATAAAATAACAGTAACTATACTGTAAAGATAAGTAAAAGATGTAATTTTGAAATTTAGAAAGAACAGAAAAGGATAGTGTTCATATTTTTTCATTTTTCGTAGAAATAGCCAAATAGCCATCATCAAATTCCGCAGCTGTTACAGTCTAGAGGACATTGGAATGTCAGGATTAGAAAAAGCAGAGGGGTGGGAATTTACTGAGTAAAATATTTTGTTCTATGAGCTGTTATGTAGGGATTTAAATAAGGATTTCTTGTATAAACTCAGTAAATACAACCCATAATTTCACAACTACTAGTTTTCATATTTGATGTGCATTACTATGGGAGACCGTTCTGCATGGCGTGGGCCCAGCTCCCACTCAGAAGGACCAGTGGAGAGTGACACAGGGCCCATGCCCACGGATGGGTTCTCCTGTGGGGAATCAGGCCTGCATTGTACCTAGGCTGCTATGAGACTTGCTTTTCCTAAAATCCCCTTACCCTGGATTGAGATAGCAAACATTTACTGCATACCTCTAAAGTAACTTCCTAAAGTCTGTGCTAAACCTTTCAAGTATGGAGTGTAACCAGTTCAACCACTTTTCCCCTGGATCTGTAACGTCCTTCTCTTTGAAGTAATAAGCAACATTCTTTCCTTTGTTATCCATAAAAGATAATCACCTACAGCTAACCTGTGCATAGTAAATGAGGACCTGTGCATAGTAGATGAGAACCATCCTCCATGTAATGTAACTAGAAAGACAATAAAAGCTTGTGAAGGCAAGGATCGGCACACTCTCCCCTTGAGAGAGTGGCCTTGCCATCCCTTTTCCTCCACAGGATTCTGTAGTCCATGTGAATTTGTTTCGTGTCTCAGCCACAATGCCATGGACCCCACAAGCTGGGGTCTGCATCAGATTACCAGGCTGTATTTGACTGTGGAAAAATGTTTATTAGTAATCCTGGGAAGTATGTTATATAAATGTATTTTATGTATAAACAACTAGAAAATTACACTGTATATGTTAATAAAATCATCAGAAATATTACATGGAAAGAACTCTCTAGTTCCAGTATATGCAAACATGCAAGGTATAATTTGGTATATGGCACACCTCAGTTCATCAGTTCAGTTCTTTCAAACTGATGTGAAGGTGACATCTGCTGAGGGCAAAGAAAGGTGAAACAAGTGGCAACATGTAATGACAGGAAGTGTAAAAACTTATGACAAATTAAAGGAGATACAGTCATGGAATTGCGACAATAACAGTTATCCTATATATCAAATACTATAACTTCCATTTCTAAAGAATGATATTCAGTGACTTTCCCTGGAAGAAAATAGTTGAGACTGGAATCTGTACTCTTGATTTCTATCTTACAATCCTTTAATTCTAGACCTCTGTTAGGAAAAACTTTTCCTGCCTACTTCACAGATTAGTTGTGGTACTGATATTGTATGTTCCATGAATTCTCTTGGCCAGAAAATGGTAGAGGAAAAGAAAGCAGATCTCTAGGGAGGAACAGAAGACAGCACAATAGATAAAAATAGGCTACTGTAAGTCCACCTGCATTCTTTTATGTGGCATCATTGCCAAACCCACTTATCTTCTGTTTCCTTGAGTTTTAAATGCCTAAGGCTTGAAAGTCACTTATTTGAGGCACCACAGCCCCCATCTAGCAGGAAAAAAAAATGAATCCTACCCTCCCTGGAAGCTGTTTGCCCTCAAAGTGTCATATGCTAAGTTCTTTGTCACTGCTGCCAAATCACTTTCTTGCACAAGATGCTACAACTCGACGAAAGTGTTCGATTCTACCTTTTGACGTGTTTTGTACTTTGTACTCGCCCTGTTAATTTAAAGTTTGCAAATCACCTCAAAATCCTTAAAGTTGACACACGCATTTAAAAATAGAAACTACAAAATAAAACAAGGAGATAGCTAACAAAGCCTTGGGTGGTTGGCATTTTCTGAAGGATAATAACGACAAAGTTGGCCCAGAAAATAATACAGGAGTCATGCAGAAGACCTCCAACAAGTTAGTCTGGTCTCTTCAATCAGATGAATATAGTTCTTTCTATAAAATAACACCCTTTAGAGTCTCATAGTAAATATTAATTTTTGAATAGTGTCGTTGTCTTGAATTATCCCTGTTTCTTTCTATCTTGTTCATATACCGCATTTCCCCAAGTTATGTGATCAATTTAAACATTCTTATATTTTGATTACTAATGCAACAGTTTGTTCATCAATGAATTAGAAAAATTAAGATGGAATTATAAGAGTTCAATTGTGTTTTTTTTCAAAAATAAAGGAGATTCATACCATGGTTACATAACTACAAACAGTTCCAAAATCCCAGTTAACTGATGGTTATGAGATTTCTCCCTAGAAAAGGATACAGTTTTAGCCTATATCAAGATGTAGTTAGTGTGTAATGCATAACACTATCAAGAATAATCTCAATTCTAAGTTCCATATATTAAACTCAAAATTATTTATTTAGACATTTCTAATTTTGTATTTTGTCACTCACAACTTTTAGTAAATAAAACCTAACCATTAGATTCTCAATAAACTTCAATTCGATTTATACTGCTGGCCTTTTCAATTCATTTCTAAAATAAAACATTTCTAATAAAATAATTAACACATTTAAATTAAGTGGTACATTAATATTAAATTGCAACACATTCTAAATAATCAGCAGAATAACATTCAGATTTTTCCCTTTAAAACTTCTCACTTTGGGGTATTTAAAATTAAGAACATATTAGTTAACAGTGCATGTAGCTGTCATTGTTTTGTATTAGTTGGACTTTTATTCTATCACTAAATATATTTTTACTCCAAAGAAAGTAGATAGAAAATGAATGTAATGATCTCTCTTAAAAACACAAAAACAGCGTTGTTTACAACATATTTCTGCAGGCGCTCTGGTTCAGGTCGTGCCCTCTGCCACCTGCACCACATGGTGAACACGACGTCACTCTCCCACTCGTCTTCAAGCGGCTGGAGGGAGAGAAGACTCACTTGGAGAGGTGGGAGAGTTTCTGCAGAGACGAGGCTACCACGATTTTTCTCGTTCTTATTTGCACACCTGCTCTCTGCTAGATGATGAGGAGTTATAGGTGGCATTCACAAAATTCACATATGAGCGTACGCTGACCATTCTCACAAAGGCATGGTGAGGACGGCACCGCCACGGCTCATACAACTCAGTTCTCCCGTTCCGTCATTGAATAAGGTTCTCTTCCTAAGAGAAGTCGAGGAAAAGAACAAAACAAGTACTGGATACTAACTTGCAGAAATAAAGATATGCAAATATACTGATCTTTCATTCCTTTTCTGTTCCTATTTCCACTTTCTCTTGTTGGTTTATTCTCTGTCCTCCTTTCTATTTTTATCTCTTCATCTCTCTAACTGTAATTTTTCCTTATAGCATTCCTACTTTGCACCTGTCTCTTCACTGTATATTCAGCTTTGTTTAGTACGATGCTTTCTGTAGATGTTGAATAAGGAGATCCCATTTTCAATCTTTTCCCCATTCAGGAAAGACAGACATTTTCCCCCTCCTCCTATATACAACACTATTACACTACCTATTATAGTAGAGCTACTACTTTCATAATGATATGTAACACAAAGTATTTATATTTTAACATATCCCAAGACTTTGATAAATAAAACTAACATGTTAGGGGAAAAAACTGGGTCTTTGTTTATGTTATTAGTTTTTACCTTCAAATATCTACATGTCCGTAATGTTCATACGAATTGCAGTTACGGGTATAAAGTCAGTATTCACTATTTTATTTATTTAAATATATTTAAAGTAATGTAGCATTACGTATGTAAATGCTTGAAATAGGATGCGATGATTTGCAGTATCATCCTTCTCCTCTCACAGAGTGTTAGAACCACCTTCAATACATTTGTTATGGATAAAAAAGAAAATAGCTATCATCCCATTTATCTGTGTGTATCTGAAACAGTGCACCAACCATCCTGCTTTCCTTTGCTCATTCCTGAAACGCTACATAAATGTACATACATACACCCACTCCTAGCAAAGCAGCCAAATGAACTAGGCAACAGATGGGAAAGAGAGAGTCCATGTGTTCACATTCCTACTATGCCAGTAACTTGCTGGGTGATCTTAGGCAAGCCACATATCTTTAGCTAATTGCCTTCTCTATAAAGGAACAGAGCCATAGGGCCTGAATATTAGCTTTCAGAAGCTAGTAATGAATTTGTCGCATCATCTCTCTTAATATGGAAAACATATTCAAATAATAAAGTTATAATTGATCTTATTATTATTGCATAATCTCACTAGGTGTTACCTGCTGTTCTGAAGGCTATAACCAAATGCTTTGCAAAACTCATTTAAAATTTTTTTCCATTACTACCACAGTTAGAGTTATTAAAAAGATGCATTATTTTATACAGACACAAGCAACACAAGAAAAAGACACATTCAAGTTGTCCAAAAAAGGTATACAGCTAATCAATATATGCATGAACTAATCCTCAATATCATTAGCCATTGAGGAAATGGAAATCAAAACCACAATGAGGTTTCACTTCATATCCATGAGGATAGCTAAAATAAAAAATACAGAAAATAACAAGAACTGGTAACAATTGGGAAAAACTGGAACCCTCATATACTGATGATAACATTGTAAGATGGTTCAGCCAATTTGAAAATCAGTTTGAATGTTCTTGAAAATATTAAATATAGTGTTACCAGATATTACACTACTAGTTATACATCCAAAAGTAGTGAAAATATATGCCCACATAAAAACACAAATACAAATGTTCATCGCATAATTATTCATACTGATCACAAGCTAGAAAGAATCCAAATATCTATCAATAAATAAATAAAATGTGGTATATTTAAAAAATGGAATATTATTCAGCTATTACAAGGAATGAAGTAATGAAACATGTTATAACATGGATGATCCTTGAAAACATAATGTTAAATGAGAGAAGCCTGTCACCAAATACTACACATTATACCACACTACTTATATGAAATGTTCAGAATAGATAAATGAATAGAAACTACATTAGCAGTTGTCAGGGGCGGGCTCAGTGTTGCTCAATGCCACCTCTGTTTACCCTCATAAACTTTAGTAACTGAATTGCAGGAAGATATTTGGGGTATCTTAGGCTGTTTTCTCCAGAAAGCAGAACCTGAGAAAACATTGTTGTTCAGGTTGTGAATCTTAATAAAACTGAAATAGAAACACAGTGACATCTAACATGAGATTGCGTCATGGATCAAGTTAACACTGTAGACCGGCAATTATCAACCGGTGTGCTACAGGAATTTTCAAAACATGCAATACCTGATCACTTAGTCAGGGGCACTGACCTCTTTTCGCTTAGATTGTCAAATTTAAAAGTGACAACAGCAAATGAAACAACAGCTATCCAGTGTGAGTGAATCAAAATTATATCTATTTTTGTCAGATCAGCAAAAACGTAATATATTTTTGGTGTGCCACAGAACTTTAGTAATTAGTTTATGTGTGTCATGAGATATAAAAGGTTAAGCTCCGCTGCTGCAGACAACTATGGTTCTGTCCTGATGGAAGCACAAGAGTTATCCCCACCCCTGACACCTAATGATCCATGTAAAATGTAACTCAAAGTTATCTGCTTGAGGGAGGAAAATGAGATCATTCAGCTGCCATTACTGGCTGCCCATTGGTCAAAGTTGACCTGGTGCATATTATAAGCTTCATAATCCAGTAAATGCATGCACAAAAAACTAGCAGTTCTCACAGGCATCCCAGGTTGAGAGCTCAGAGAAGCTCTTGTTCAGAAAGCAAGAGACACAGGCTATGGCTGAGGTTAGGCGATGTCCAGATGCACTTGTTTAAAGTATTATTCAATGGCTAAAGGAAAAATACATTGAGAGAGATCCTGCTGAGGACAAGGAGCGTGTAGGAGCATGTAGGAACACCCCAATATTCCTGAATTTGTGCAGTGGTGTGTTGAAGCTATTTGCACATGAGAGCTGATTCTGTGCATTGCTTGCCGATTCTGCATTCAGTAACTTCCTTTTAGTATCCTGAAATTGGTTATGGTGGAGTATTTGCACAATGGCAATGGGCAAACTCTATGCAATGCTTTTTTTTCCCCTTGTTACTGGGACATTAAACATTTATCAACACACATCCTATGCATCATTCTTCCTAGTTTTTGGCAACAAGACACTATACTAGGGAAGCAATGTATTTATCTATATGCCTAAAAATAAACTACTTCTGACTCCCTTTTTTGGTCTTACTGGGGAAACAGTGTAAGGAATATGAGGGAAGGAAACTATGGATGCATCTGTTAAGAGCAACAAAGAACCTGACAAATCTGCAGAGTATGCTTTTATATATCATGGTTACATTTTCCACTGATACTCTGAATTTAACACATAAACAACACTATACACAAGTATATAATATCCATAGAACACCAAATACATATATAGTACAGCAACAGATTTTTTTTTAAATAAGCTATTAGTTTGTTGCCTTTCATGATGATCCTAGGAGATGGGTAATTTTATTATTCTCGTTTTACCAATAAAGAAATTACGAATTAGAGAGCTTCAGAAATGTCTATATGGTATCAGAGTTGAAAGTTATTTAACTTTAATGCAACCACAATTATCTCATACTCTGAATGTCATTAATTTTTCTAGTATACTTCAAAAGCCACCTACATTACATATTATTACCAAGACAAAGGTGGGATTTTATTAAATGAACTATTTGTGTGTGCTCTTTGATAGATGAGCATATAGGTGTTTGCCTCCTTTTTTCTTGGTATGTAACAAGTCCACTGATAAATTCAATAATACCAATTACACTGATACGTAGGAAATAATTTTTGGTTTGCAAGAACAGATTTTTAGAAGAGTAAGGCTGTCACTTTTTGTCCATGCTCCTCACAAGAAGAATAAACACACTTTTTGCCGCTTTTATTATTGTCCTGTTACACAGGAAATTCTATGTATATCCGGAAGCTAAAACAGAAAGCAGAATTATAGTTTCTTAAAGACATGCTAACATTCCCCATTGCTCTTTAACTTCCCTGCTTCCAAAGCTGTTGATACAAACAAGTAACCTTTTATTTCACAATTTCTACTATGCCCTAAGCATGTATTTGCTGTTATAATTTCCCTACACTAATACTACACTTAACTACTGTCAAATTCTGAGCGAATTACATGAGGCTAACGGGACAGAGGCGAGGCTACCCGAGACACCTCCCAAAGTGAGGGAAATATGCCTTCCCTGCCGTATGCTCTTTACTGAGCCTATTAGTTAAGACTGGACTTTTAACATGTTGCAGTGATATAAATGTAACTTCAGTCTGAGGAGTTAAAAATTCAGGAATTCAAGGGTAAAAGGAAGAATCTTCCTACTGGCCAACGGCCAACTCAATCCAGCAAAATCCTGAAACTGGGGAGCAGGGTGACATGGGGAGAAAAAAGGAACCAAAAGTTTGCAAAGCTCTTAAAAATTACTTTGTTTTCCTCCTGACAGGGAAGAAAGAAAAATATGAAAATCAGAATATCATATTCCATTTTAACTATCTGAATGTCAAGGGTTGATTTGGAACTGTACCAGGATTTAAAAAATAACTTAATTTCAAAGCAAAGTTTTATAAGAGCCTGGAGATTTTACTGTAGCAGAGGTGATACCGTAAACCAGTATGTTGATGACCTGTCAGTGAAAATGTTTTCATTGCAATGGGGCTCATCTCAGAGGAGGCAAATATAGCCAGATTCAGCGACAACGGTGGGTAAAATAGTGATTATGCTAACTCTCTTTCTTATATTTGTCACCCTTGTATGCAAAATCAGACTTTAAAAATGAAAAGAAAAAAAAAAAACAACCAAATCAAAAAGCAAAGAGTACTAACGTATAACTTTGGGGTTAGACAAAGTTTAAGACATTGTTGAGTAGCAACAAGGGGCCTGGCCTGCCCCACAATATTCAAGGTGGGGGAAAGAACTGTCATAGGAATAAGTTCTTAAATATGTGTGGCATTCCCTGAAGCTCCTG
Organism: Micronycteris hirsuta; assembly: GCA_004026765.1. NCBI lineage: Eukaryota > Metazoa > Chordata > Mammalia > Chiroptera > Phyllostomidae > Micronycteris > Micronycteris hirsuta. The sequence continues at coordinate 1,277 of PVJI01006648.1, read as the reverse complement.
TAGTCACCTCTCATCTTATGATTTCAAACTAGCTCTGACACTCACCCAGATTAAAACTGTGGATTTCAGAAACCCATAGTCCGTGGATAAATCAACATCACAGTGGGGTGGATTTGTTCACTGAACAGATTATGTAGAACAGAGATTTGATACCATAAGGTAGCATACCACTAAGCTGAGATAAAGGAAAAAATCATGGTAATTACTATGAACCCAAGGGCTAAGTGATAATTTTAAAATACTGTTCTCATAAACACTGTCAGTTGGACTTAAGGTTGCACAGAGACATAATAAAAAATAAAATGGGTCTAAAAAGCAGTGATTTTTTAAAAAAAGTCAGAATTGGAACTGTGTTATAGAAAAGCAAAGCATGATGATTTAGCAGGAGAATCAAAGAGATTTGCTTAGAAAAAGGTAAAGGTCTTAAATAGAAATCTACAAAACAAGGAAGAAGAAAGATTTTTCCCCATACTTAACTGCTTTTAAAATCAAAACTAGAGAAATTGAAGCTGCTTTTCTTTCTGGATCAGGATTCTAAGACACTTCATATAGTAAGTAAAACAGAGTCAAGATGTTAGCAAAGACTTTTTTCAATTAAAAGTCTTCAATAAGAAAGGTGGGAAGTAGAGAAGTATACAATTATTTCTTCTAACAGTGTCTTTTTTTATTGGAATAACTTCACTAGCTTATTAAGATTTGGACATATTTCAGAAAGAGAATTTGAGGTAAGTATAAAACTCAAAAATGAGTTTTGAGTTTCTTGATTAAAAACAATAAAATCTTAAATAATGTAAAACATATATATAATCCTACATGGGAAAGCAGGTAATCCTTGCACTGTAAGAGAACCCCAGACTTTAAGTAGTACTTTACAGATGCTGAGATGCAGATGTTAAGCAAAATATAAAACAATAAAATTAAATCCAGCTTTTCGGAATTATGGACAAGTAGTTGAAGATCTTCTCAGTGGATTTACTCGAAAATCCACTCGGAAAGCAAAGACTGTTTTATAAAGAAGTGGATGCTTTTTCAAACACAAAATTAAAAAATCGTATCTCTTTTGTCCCTCACTGCCTGTCTTACTTCACTTAGCATAATGCTCTCCAGTTCCATCCATGCTGTTGCAAAAGGTATAAGCTCCTTCTTCCTCTCTGCTGCGTAGAATTCCATTGTGTAAATGTACCATAGTTTCTTGATCCATTCATTTGTAGATGGGCATCTAGGTTGTTTCCAGCACTTAGCTATTGTGAATTGTGCTGCTATGAACATAGGAGTGC